>JAQZBX010064420.1:0-16496 GCA_029593785.1 Cabassous unicinctus | reverse complement strand
TATAGATGACCTTTGCAAATTTAAAAATCAACAAACTATTACAGACATTTGGTTTGCTTCACAATCACCACTAAAGAACATCATAGCTTTCAACAGTATCATATAGTTAAATATAGCTGAATAGTCTATGTATCACCTGACAATGTACAAAATGCCCAAGAAAAGAAATGACATTGTGGGTTAAGGCAAATATGATTCTTATCAAATTACATAATCCTGCATGGCAAGTTGCAACATGGAAAAAATATACATATTGCATTGGAATTTAAGGTGTCTTCACATTTATGCATATATATATGAAACACACACACACACACAAATTGCTTTGAGCATATATATTTTTTTATTGAAGCTGCTAACCATGTTTTATAAAGATTTTATTTATGTATATTTCCCCCCCGCCCCACCTCATTGTTTGCGCTCACTGTCTGCTCTGTGTCTGTTTGTTGTGTGCTTGTCTTTTTAGGTGGCACTGGGCACTGAACCTGGGACCTCCCATGTGGGAGGGAGGTGCCCAATTGCTTAGGCCACCTCCGCTACCTGCTTGTTGTGTCTCTCAATGTGTTTCCTCGTTGTGTCTCTTCATTGCATCATCTCATTGCGTCAGTGCGCTGTTTTGCTCATCTTCTTTAGGAGGCACCGAGAACCGAAACTGGGAACTCCCATGTGGTAGGCTGGCACCCAACTGCTTGAGCCACATCCACTTCCCTACTAACTACTGTTAAAGAAAATTAAATTTCTTTGATATTGGTTAAAATGATTTAGATTTCAAGTAAAAGAATACTTTAAGGGTCGAGAAAAACCAAGTAATTTTTATCAAATTGCATAACAGACAATATGATCCACTTCTCTGTGGTCCTCTTGCCTTTCTACCCATGTTTACAAGAGGACTAGAGCAGTCCCAAGCCTTACAAATTCACAAACAGCATCCCATGACTGTGGGAGCATTTTAGAACTTTGAGTAAGAACTTTAATGAATAGAAACCAGGGATCCTAAATGTCTTATAAAGTAGGGATAATCCTTCCCAATAAAGCATGGTCAGATATGATAGACTTTTTAAGGTCATGAAGGCAAGCAATCTAATTTTTCAATGATCTGAAACCAAAATCTAATACCAATTATCTTATAAATGCCAAATATTTTTGCACAACATTAACATATGCTGAACTTTCCAGAAATGAAATTATTATATATATGAGGAAAGATGAAGATGGTAGCTTACTTTCTTTGGATATTTGCCAATGGCTATTCACTGTATTGGTCAGAGGCCCAAAAGGAAAAATATGGTATACTCAAATTACAAAAATTTAATGAGGCGTTATTTACAAGGAGACTACTTACCAAAAGTGTGGGTGAGTGGATGTAGGGGAATCACAAGGAATGGTGCCATAACTTTGGGTTAGTAGCAGCAGCAGAGACACGTGGAAGAAGCCAACTTGGGAGGATAAGGGGGCACTGATCTTGTGAGAGACCCAGAGATACTGAAGAAACCCAGAAGAGGATGTGTGAAATAATAACTGTCCTCTCTTTTCTCCTTCCCTCCAACATCCTGGACCCAAACAGAAGCCAAAAATAAGGAAGCCTGTTGATATAGTCAATGTCAGTCACCCTACCTAAACAAACGCAAGGTAAAGAGTGGGGAACAAACTTGGGACAAGGAGCAAACAAAATATCCATCGCAGTCCCCAGTATACATCAATTACATGAACACTGGGAATGGCAGTTTTTGTATTTGAGTCACCCAACAAAACAAGTTTTATTATGTTTGTAGCTTTGCATTCTCCATGATTCAAGGTATAGGCGCAGACATCTGACAATCTCATTAAGTTCTGTTGTATTGAAACATGTAAATACTCAGGCACAGCTACATTTTTTAAATAACAAGTTGAATTCAAATGATTCATCCCTTTTTATCAGTTAGAGCATGTTTAATGATTTTGAATACATAGGCTATAGTATCACTAATATTTTAAAATAGTGAAGAGGTTATTCAATAATTTGTTATAAAGTAGAGGTACTGGTTTCAATAAGTTTGAGAACTGCTGGCTGAGATTAATCAACATTCATCCTAAGGCTGAGGAAGGACACAGGTGCCAAAACCTTCATGAAATACCAGTTCTATTATGCAGAGAAATAGAAAATAGCTTTTCAGTGGGCAACAAGTACGTCTTCTGTGGTTTGTGACACTATGCACTGTTTTATTAACAAAAAATCAAAAGTTAATAGATGCCCCAAAATGTAAAAGAGTTCATTCAGTACCTTGAGACAGAAAATATGGTTCCAGTTTTCAAATAGTTTACAGTCTTATTGGTGAGGTAAAATACTAGCTCTTTTAGAGAGGACTAAACAGAAGAGAATGTAAGAATGCTGCCTCTTTATAGAGTCTGTAGTGTGGGTCTTCTCTACTTCTTGTTCAGGGCTTATTGATATGATTTCATAAACGGAGCAGAGCTATTGCCAATGAATTCTTGCACAATGGTCCATTCCTTAGGAAATGACCCTACCAAAGCTGTGGACAGAGATAAACAACCATTTTGACCCCGGAATAATGCAATAATATTAGCCTGGAAAAATCTGGACTGTTTGTGTTAAAGCATAATTTTCCCTATCAGTCAGGTAACATCAAAGAGATTAGCTTGGCGTGACTCACTCAGAGAATCTGTGCTGCCAGGTTTTTATCCTAAGTGCTCTCAAAACACCCATTTAATGGACCTTCCTGAAATTGTACTCAGGATCAATAGAAGGCTCCTTGAGATAGCTTTTTGGAATTCACCATTTGCTTATTATACCTGGGATAGTTGCCTATCTCCAGGTTTCTAGCCTGTCTGCCCCTCTCCATGGCTCTTTCAAAATTACCAACATTGGTTCAAAATACATTCCTAGAAGACTTTTCGATCCAGTGAATTTATGAGACCTAAACTCATTTATAGCAATGTGAATCTCCCACTATCTCCCCCCATCTAAGTTCACAACTATACATTTTAGGTTACTTTTGATGGCCTTATCTTCTATACCAGATATCTACTCTTCTATATATTTTAGTCTTAGAAAAAAAAAATTTACCTTTTTCAATGAGTTCAACTGAAATCCGCTATTTGTATTCTATTAGCAGAATTATATGCATATCAAAGACTAAAAACTGTCCTAATTTCTGATTAGATTAAGCCAGAAATGAGAATATGGCTTTTTCTGTTCCTAACTCTGAAAAATCCTGGTTTCTAGTGCAAAAACCTAGGCAGATTCAAGCATTCAGGCTCTGAGATTCTGAGAGACTTGAAACTTAAGTGGAATTTATATGAGTAGTTTCAGTTTCTATATTATAGCACATACATGTGAATTTACTCAGTAAATATTGCCTTGGTAATACTCAAAGTAAACCAGGTGACCTTAAGCTGGGACTCAGGAAGAACATTTAACTTACTTTGTCGTCACTAACAAAGGCTTTGACTATTCCTAGAATCCTAATGCACTGAGAGCGCGCGAGAGCGAGATTTTTAATATGGTTATTTTTATCCTATATACATAGGCATAATATTGTATTGCCAAATTCCCTGTGGGAGCAAAGTCAGACCAATCCATACCCTATGGAGAGATGTTTATTATTCTGCTAGGAATTCCTTCTTATTTATGCTTTAAAGATGCTACAAACTTGAACCATTACTATGTAGATGACATTCTCAGCAAGTCCCTAAATAACATTTTATGAGATTTCAAATGCCATGATTATAAAGCAATAAATGATATGAGAAAGCAAAGAAAAGCACAGTATATGTATAGAAGTCATTGAGACACTAAATTTATTATAAAAGCATATAATAAGTAGTGAGCTTTATTCAAAACACCAATTAAATCAGAGCCACTGCACAGGGAATAAAAGTGAATATTAAATGATGGTACCAACAAAACCCTCATTCTCCTACATGACATAATTTAGTATTTACTAACAAAACCATAATCTAAGATACCTTTAATAATCTTTCTACCAAATATAAGAATTATATATACCATTAAAGAGACTTAAAAAGGTTTGACTAAAAATTGAAGAAAAAAAAAAAAAACACCTAAAAGCAAAATGAATGTTAGCCAACAAGAACTACATCTATTAATATTAATATTTTGACCACTATTAAGCATTGACATTTCAGTCATTCATTGAGTCAAATCTCATTTAATATCATCCATGCACAATGTTGATATACTATTGAGAAAATAATAGCTCATCATATTCCAGGTACCTGTAAAGGCCTTTACATGTGCTATTTCATGCAATCCTCCAATAAATCTGTGGGGTATATACTGACTATCATGTTTATAGAGAAGGAAACAGTCGTATAAAGGGTAGGTTGTGGTGCCACAGAGATATTGCTGGAATTTGAAGTCACAATCTAGCACAGTATTATTCAGAGAGGTAGTATAAATGGTAGTTGAAAGCTTGGGCTCTGAGATAAACAGCCTGAATTCAAAATCTAGCGTGGCTTCTTAGTAGGTGTGTGATCCGGGTCAGCTTCCTGAACCTCTGCTTAGTTTGACATTTGTAAGAATTGATGCCTATCTTACGGACTTGTGATTATAATACTAGTTTACACTTGTAGGACACTGAGGTATTAGCTTTCAATAAATATTAGCCATCTCATACCCTCCTCATCACCTTGAGAAGTACATGGCCTAATAGGAATCAATGTCAATATGGATAAATGCCCATAAAGGCAATGGGAAGAAATACAAAACCATATAAACAACTCCATTTTACTGGAATGCACTTTTGAAAGCTATGTTAAATTGAGAAGGGGAAGGGAAAATCTCTAAGGATGAGATAGCTGTGGAGAATCAGTGACTGGAAACTGATGAGTCTTGCCTGGAGTATTTTCATGGAAACCTTGAAACAAAGTTTTGACAAAGGAAAGAAAATGTTTAAACAGTGTTATGGAAAATACTTTTTCTGAAGTCAGCAGATATGATAGTTCAATAACAAGAAAGAAATGTGGTAAGGGAAAATAACATAAAATAATGTATGCAAAATGCTTTCTAAAGGCTAACACATAAAAACTGTTATTTGTAAGTTACCATTCTGATTATGACATCATTATTTGCCTGGCTGTTACAACTACACCCACATCACTCGGCCATGTGAGATCAGTTTTCCCACATGTATGAGAATATCAATAACCTCTGAACAGAGATAAAAACAAATGTTTTTTCACAGCTGAGCAGGCTCTTAACACTATCAGATAAAATTGAATACTTCTTTAAGTACAATTTTTAAAAAAATAAAGTTTATAGTCACTAAGCACAGTAGAGGTTACCATCAATACTTTTGCCTTTAGTGGGTTGTCAGAGCAATACCATGTAGTTGTTGTATTTCACCTTTATCAAATTCCAGATTGTTATTGTTTTGCAGTACAAAAATTTCTTCTTGAAGATTGTGGAATTTAGCCATATCTCTACTCCTCTTTGGATCTGTCATCCACAGACTATCAGCCTCTTGTTTAGTGTTTCAAATTATGCTCTTCATCTGACTCCCCCGTCCACTATGCAGTTCCCTAATTATATATTTAGCCCTGACCCTGACCCACTCCATTTCCTGAGCTCTGTGGTCAAGTATTTCTCTCAGAACTTCTTTACCTAGGATTAATTATCTTGCTTTCTGACTAGATTTCCCCAGTATTTGAGGCATTGTATGGCACTTATTCCTCTATCCTTTTTCATTTCTATAGAGATATCAATTTCCTTGATTCCTCAATTTCTCCAAATTGTTATTTCTTCCAAGCCTTTAATGGGTCCATACAAAATATGTATGTATTCAGGAATTATGGTCTATAATGCACATATGGCAATAGCTTTGTGTGAGGCATTATGGACAAGAATAAATAAATCATGGCCCCTGAATATAAGGAGCTAGTTTCCAACCTAATACAGAGACAAGCAAGTAAGATGCAAAGTGGCTAAGTGCAGGGAAGCCGATGAGAATGTACCTAATTCAGTTTGGGAACATCAGGGCAAGCTTTTTGAAAGAGGTGATATTGAGTGTGCCCAAAAGAATTAAAAACATAATAATTTGGAGAAAGAGATGGGTGTGATAGTAGAGAAGGAAAGTCCCTTCAGGCCAAGAGAGCTTAGAGATAAGAGAAGACATGAGCATGTCCGGGGAAGTTCATTATCTCAGTGTGGTTGGAGAAAAGGATATAAAAGGAGAAGTGGGAGATAAAATTTAAATCCTGTTACAACTTTATCACAAAGGGTTCTGTTTAACATCCTAAGGTATCTGGACTTCTTCCTTATGTCTACAGAAAGCCAAAGAAGAAGTTAATGTAAAGAATCACATGGTTAGATGTATGTCATAGAACTCTCCAGCCATAGTATGAAAGGTTTAAGAAGGTATAACTTCCACTGACATGAGATTCCGAACTCAGGTACAGTCAGTAGATGTGGAGAAAAGGAGTTAGAGAGAGGTTAAGGATATGGTGAACACATGTGTAATGGGGTTGATGGAAAAGTAAATGATTCATATGACCCATAGATCTTGGATGAACCAGTGGCTGGTAGTAACCTTCATAAAATATTGAAAACAGGCCAGAGCGTTAAGGAGAAATTGTGAGGAGCATTGTATTTCCTTCATACTAGAAACCTAAGTAAATAAATACTTGCTCATGTAACTGACCTCCACTTATATTGCTACCTAGATTAACAGGCAACTCTTCTTCCTGTAAAACTTAACACTCTTGGCTGGGAGGTTTCTCACTATCACACCCAGGCATTTCTGCTCCCACCAGCTGAGATGTAGGTTTACCAGTGGTGCCTAGACTCTTCTGCAACATATATTCGCCAACATATCTACATGTTTTCTATTTGCCATTGTACACACAATTCAATTGAACACTGTAAACACAAATGAGTGCAAATTTAGTTGTAGATACTGTGAAGACTAAATTGCTGCCTTTTTAAAGGCTGTCCATGTCTCAGATGCTGAATCTGGTAGATGTGTTTCTAATAAATGAGTAGTTTGCTTTACTATTCTGATTCATGAGTGTAATATAGGGGATAGGCTTTCAGCCTGCCATTAAACTTAGAAATCAAAAGATTAGTGAATGGGGATTCAGAGTCTGTGCAACTTAAGCATAAAACAGTTCACCTTGGTTAAATTCATTATTGTATGACATTATACTCTATTATTCAAAAATATACAATTTCAAAAACAATCATATTTCTAGGAAAATTATCATTGCACATGTGGAAGAATGGAAGATCCTTTTTAAGCATAGCAATTCTAATGATTTCTTATGTCAGTGGTTCCCAAATGAAAGCCTATGGGAAGTCTACATAAGAAGAATCTGGAGTGACATGTAAAATACATACATATCTTCCCAGTTCCTCAAGCCAGTGCTCTAGGGACAAGGCCAAGGAATCTTCACTGTCTTAACAGGTTTGGAACCACTGCGAGTTATACCACACACTGCCCAATAATATGTATTTGATGTTGTCAGTGAAGGCCTCTAACAATGCTTCTTGATTGCACCAGATTTGATCATTAAAATGGCTTGGAGAAAGATCCTCATAAATGTCACTTACTATTAATATCACATATTAAAAGGACATTTCCCCAAATATTGTCTATAATAAACTGGCAGAAACTTATGGCCCAAGGTTTGTCCAAAATAATTGCAGAAAACTGCAAGATAGACCAATGCCTGCTCTATTTCAAGATGAACAAGAAAGTCTTGTTCTTATAACCTAACATTTTGCCTTATTTAAAAACAGGTGGTCTTCAATACACAGGCAACTGAGAATCCCAGATTCTTAAGAATTTCAGGTCCTCAAAAAGCTGCATCACGAGGGGAGGGAGAGGGAAAAACAGTTGTAATATGGGAGCATTTTCGGGACTTGGGAATTGTCCTGAATGACATTACAATGAGAGCTACAGGCCATTATATACCTTGTCATAAACTACAAAATTGTGTGGACGAGAGTGTAAACTACAATGTAAACTATAATCCACACTTAGTGGCAATGCTCCAAACTGTGTTCATCAATTTTAACAAATGTACCACACTAATGAAGGATGTTGTTAATGTGGGAAAATGTGGGAGAGGTAGGTAGTGGAGCATATGGGAAACCCTTATATTTTTTATGTAACATTTATGTAATCTAAGTATCTTTTTAAAAAAATTAAAGAGTATGTTTAAAAAAATAGCTATGAGAAGGAAGCCAACTCCCATTCAAGTGAGCAGAGTTCAGAAAATACACCTTCCTTTGTTGATATCTCAATATTAACAACTAATTCTCTCATTAATAGGAAATACAATGGGAACTGCATGGGAAATTGGTCTATAACTCCATTACATATGGAAATATTAGTTCATGGTGAGAACCAAATGAAAGCACAGTTGCAAAACTACAACCAACTCCAAGTATTTTAGTTAGTATGTCCACTGATAATGAACTGTTTGAACCACTTTCTCGAATCTTCACCTCTTCACATTTGATTCCAGGTTATTTCATTCAGTTGTCACACAAGCAATCTTACATTAACTACCCAACCACTGCTTTGGATTATATCACCAGTGCTATCTTGAACAATCAAAGAAGGAGCTCACTCATTGAGGTGATGTAGTTGCTGCCCAGTGAAGTCCTGCTTATTTATAAGCACTGTTTTCCACCAATACCATTGCATTACACCAATAAAGCCATACCGACAACCATCTAGGGATCAGTGAAAAGGGAAAGTCCATAGCTGTAAAGGCAGTGACGGAGGCATTGTTCAGGCATATGATTAAACCAGTCTCCTGATTAAACTGAGCCTGCAAATGGATTCAAATATTTGCAGGAGCTGTTTGTGCCTCTTCAACAGTTCCACAGCTACTGATTTTCTGGGCTGCAACTTCCACTGCTCAGGCTGCTAATTTATAGAAAATACTGCTGGATATTTATAAACTGATTTTGTGTGCCATGGATGCCCTTATCTATAGTCATGTGCTCAATTTATCTACCATGGGGTTGACCCCAACTTTTGTTGCCTTGATAGGGCAGCATTGCTAAGGCCCTGCTTAATTTTGTGAGTATTACTATAACAATTCCTTATTTACTGAATCAGTTATATAGATGCCATAGTGATATTTACCGACTTCTTGTTAATACTTAGACATGTCTTTTAACCTGGACATATCTTAACCTAGTATGTTTCCTGGTCTTGTAATGTACAGGGTTATATGGAGAGAGAATAGCCTGCAGCACTGCAATCATTGCCCATGCAAATGATAGGAAATGAGGGCCAGTGAGGTTTGATTAAGCACAGCACAGTTTTCCACTAATAAGGTTGGGAAGCTTTACCCAGGGCCCCCTGTATATGTATTTTAGGAGGTACCAGGGATTGAACCCAGGACCTCAAACATGGGAAGCAGGCACTCAACCACTGAGCTATACCCGCTCCACATGTATCTTTATACATGGGTTATCTCTGAGGGAAAGGAAGAAATTCTGAACACAAGTATCAAATACTTTCCAAAATTCCCTACCATTTATCAAACATCCTTGATAAGAAACTTGTCTATCATCAACATGTTCAGTTCACTGTACAATATACATATTACCAAACATCAAAATGGGAGACCTGAATTTACATTTTACATTTTGTGAAATTTAAGGTGTTTTTTTTTTTTTAAAGCTTACAACTGTCCTCCAAAATTTGAGTTATTTGATTTTTTTATTCCAAGATATGCTAATTAAGAAATTAAGGATCGTGGTTACCAAAGGTTCTGAGGGGAGGGTAAGGGAAGAATAGATAGAACATAGGACATTTTTAGGACATTGGAATCATTCTGCATGATATTGCAATGACAGATACAGGCCATTACACATTTTGTGAAAACCTATAAAACTGCAGTGCAAAGTGTAAACCATAATGTAAACTACTGATCATGATTAATAGCAATCTTTCAATATTTGTTCAATTGTAACAAATGTATTATACTCATATAAGGTGTTATCAATAATGGAAAATGTGAGGGGATAGGGAGCAGGCTATATGGAATCCCCTATATTTTCGATGTGACTTTTCTATAACCTAAAGCTTCTTTGAAAATAAAGTGGGGAAAAAAATAAGTCACTGGGGGAATATACAGAAGAAACTAAACATACATAAAGGATAACAGATCTTACAGTGATGAAAGGTACAATGCAAGAAATTTTTTTGGCTTTGTTATTGGGGAGGTTTTGGATTACAGAAAAGTTACAACTATGACAGGGGAGGATCACTGGTGCAGGGTGTCAGTGGGGGTAGTGGGGGGAGAGGAGGTTGTGGGGAAGGATACACCTGGGCCATGCCTCTATGGAATATGAATGTGTTCATGTGGTCATGGGGTGTTATCTCAATGGGTAGAGACCCACACAATAACCAACAAAATATTAAATTCCCATCCTGGGGTGTCCTGCTACATTCTCTAATAGAGTGGTAAGTCTTTAGAGTACATAGACCAATACACCAGGTCCTTGATATTAATGCTTGTACTTATGAACTTTATTCTTGTAAAATTGAAACTTTGCCTGGTAATATATATTGCCTAAGAGTTACTTTCTGAAAACCTCCTTGTTATTCAAAAGTGGCCTTTCTCTAAGCCGAACTCAACATATAAACTCACTGCATTCACTCACTAGTGTGGGACATGACTCCCAGGGATGGGCTCCCTAGGACTGAGGAATTATTACCAAGCGCCAACTAGTGATGCATTTGGAAAAAGACCTTGACCAAAAGGGGGAAACATTAAATACAAAAAGAGTTTTGACGGCTAAGAGGTTTCAGAGGGAGTCGGGAGGTCATTCCAAAAGTTATGCTTCTGCACATCTCAGCAGGATTTCACTGACTGCCACAGTAAACAGTGCCTCAAACAGGAGTGCTCCTGAGGGCTGTAGAGACATCTGGACACTACAGACAGGGCACACAACCCTAGGAAATTGGCAGTCCATTGGTGGACCTTACCTTAGAATATATGTTAACCCTCTCTCTCCAATGTAACAGAGTTAGATTCATTTATAATTTCCCTACACATGGCTCTTCTGACCCGTTTATTTGAACTTATTTAGCACAATACTTGTTAAATATGTGTCCCAGAGACTTAAATCTTCCAGCTGTTCACATGCTAGTTGTGTCCTGAATCTCAACAGAGTTGCAGCCAATACCTACTCTCTCAGTTCATCGGACTTGCCCAGGACAACTAACAAAAGGATGGTGATGGACAACATCCATGCCAAAAAAACAAACAAAAAACAAAAATCAGTATCTACAACTGCTAGCAAGACAGTTCCATCCATCTGCACGATGGAATCTAAGCCTCTCTCAATCAGAAGCAGAGTGGGAATCACCATCCAAAATATTTAAGATTGAGGAATGAGTAAACACAAGGGGGTAATGCAACTATGGACCAAAGTAGACTTGTTATTTTTCTAGTAATGGAAGAACTTGTAACACTGATATAAAGATAGCGGTCACCAGAAGTTCTGAGGGGAAGGAGAGGGAAAAATAGTTTTTTTTGTGTTTTTTTTAATTAAAAAAAACAACAGACTTCAGTCCCAAGGAGCGCAGCAGAGGCTATCAATAAATGCTACTCCCTCTCCATTAAAATTACCTGCTCTTAAAAAAAAAAAAAAGAAAAAAAAATAGCTCATAACTGTCCTTCAAAATTTGAGCTCTTAGGTTTTTTTATTCCAGGATATGCTAATTAGGAAATTACTTCCAACTTACTTTAAACATCCCCTAGCTGTTATACTGATTAGTTACATATCACAACTCTATTGGTAGCTATGAGTCTCAAACAAAGGTCTTAAGAGTGTTTCTCCACCTGTGCAAGGATATGGACTGAAGAGACAAATTCATTCATTCATTAAGAGGGAGAAACTGTGATAGCCTTGCTTTTCATTTGCAGGATCCACTTCATTTTACCATTTAATATTTTATCCAAGTAGGCAATCTCATTATAAACTTATAAGGATATTAGAACTTGAAACTTTCAGGACAAATTCAAACTGTGTATGACCTATATGATTCTGATTACAGTAGCTGTTTGGAGATGTACTTTTGCTAATTAGAAACTCCCAGAAATTAGTCAAGGGATATTTTCAGGAAGTTCTTGCATCCTCTAAAAATCAAGATTGCTTTACCATAAATATAAATTTATCCACTATTAATCACTTTCACTAGTCCAATAAATAGAGTTTATTGCTTGTTCCATTGGCACACTCAAAAAAAACGCTATCTGGAAAAGTCATGTTTTGAAATTACTTCCTATTAATACATTTCCACTTAAGGTTCTGTTTCTATCTTCATTTCCACCTCGACTTCCACCCCTTGTCTCCCGCATGTATCTCATGATCAGTGAGTTGCAGCCTTAAATATTTCTGGAAACTCTTCAACATAAAAAATACATATATAAAAAATGCATCTTGATCAAACTGTTTTGTTGATAGATGTCTACCTTCTCACCTATTAAAAACTATAGGTTTTAATAGGATTTTGGCAAGCGCAAGTGAT
The DNA here is from genome assembly GCA_029593785.1 of Cabassous unicinctus. Lineage (NCBI taxonomy): Eukaryota > Metazoa > Chordata > Mammalia > Cingulata > Chlamyphoridae > Cabassous > Cabassous unicinctus. The sequence goes on along the minus strand of JAQZBX010064420.1, from coordinate 3,978 downwards.
ACCCTGCAAAGAGAAGCCCATCAAAGCAAGACTGTCTTGAACCAGAGTCAAAAGGATGCCCTCAAAGCATGGTTTAAGGGGAACCCTACCCTGGTTGTATTAGCCAAAGGGGTGCTGATGCAAATACCAGAAATCTGTTGGCTTTTATAAAGGGTATTTATTTGGGGTAGAAGCTTACAGTTACCAGGCCATAAAGCATAAGTTACTTCCCTCACCAAAGTCTGTTACCACGTGTTGGAACAAGATGGCTTCCAATGTCTGCCAAGAGTTCAGGCTTCCTGGGTTCCCCTCTTCCTGGGGCTTCTTTCCGGGTTTAGCTGCCCTGCTGTCTCGGTGTGGCCAGCTGTAGACTACCACGCGGCCGGCTCTTCCTCTCTCCCCAGGGCTTGATTCTCTCCAGACCCAGCTGCTCTGCTGCTCTCTGTGCTTACTTCCCTGGGCTCCAGCATTAAAAACTCCAATTCTGTCCTTTGCCATATCTTTTATCTGTGAGTCCCCACCTACCAAGGGGCGGGGACTCAACACCCTACTGACATGGCCCAATCAAAATCCTAATCCTTATTTAATCATGCCCAGAGGAACAGACCAGTTCACAAACATAAACCAATATCTATTTTTGGAATTCATAAAGAATACCAAACTGGTACACTGGTATATCTACCAAGGAACAGCTAGCCAAATAAATTATTCTGGAGTCTAAAATTCAGGTTTGATTTCAAAACCACAGAGCAAGACAATTAAAGGTACAGTCACTGAAGTCTGAATGCTCCTTAGGAGAAGATCAAACCAGGTTCAGGGTCAAACTTGGCTTAGCACTCAAGAATATTTAGGAGCAGGACACTGGGTACACATGACAAGACGTCAAATCAGTCTCCTACTTCCAGCCTTCAGGAAGAACCAATTCCCTGATATTGTTCCTAGGGAAGAACTGGCTAAAGAAACAGGCATTCTGGAATCAAGAATTCAGGCATGGTTTCAGAACAAAAGAGCACCAAAGGAAGAGCAGAAGGAAGCCCATGAATTCCTGGGCAGAGGCCACAAATCCGAGGAAAGAGCTGACTGCTCAGCAGCACCAAAATGACCATTCTGCTGTACCAAGCAGATCCCATAATTTTCCTCCCTCCAATTCTTTAAGCATCAACCAAAATTCTTGTCTTCTATTCTACACTTCCTTTATTCCTTTGGATCCTTTTCAGAGTTGTGTGAGCCAGACACCAAGTATAATGGTGGTTCAGCCCACCCAGACCACGCAGGCAGGAGAGAACTCTCACTCCTGAATTAATGAATCACATGCCATCAGTACTGCCTCCAGAAATGGGGTTCCTGCATACTCAGACTCCTTTCTGGCCCCAATACCAAGGAAAATGCTAGGAATCACAATGAACACACTGGAGTGTGCAGGCTACAGTCAAAGAAGTATTTGCAGCATAAGCCTTATAATTAAAAGCCATTTAAGGATCTAGGTCAAGACATAACTTTCTTTATGCAGTGGTGGGATGAGTGGTGCCAAGCTCTGATTGCAGAATGGGAACCTCCTGAAGAGACACTTGGGCATCCAGGACCTACTGACATAGACCTGCAGGAGCATCTGGCACAGTCAGCTGAAGAGCCATCTCTTCTAGGTATTGTTGGTGTAATTGATCAAATAGAAACATCAAGCCCTTAAATCACATTTGCCAACCACAGATTTACAATAAAAAGGCACAACCTTTTCTGAGTCCAGATCCACAGGGACAGGGCTCTCCGTAACCCAAACCACCCATCAGCAAAGAAGATTTTCTGTTTCTATTCCATGGGCTGCAAAGCTCACCAGGGCCTCAGTATCAAGAGGAGGAAGAAGTCATTCTCACCACCCTAGTCCAGACTTCCTTTCCTTTGATGCAAAATCAGTGGAATTTGAAGGATGATGAAGACGACACCATGTTATGAGGCAAAACTAACAAAGGATAACCCACTTAGAAACCCAAATGCATATTTTTACCCTGCCCATAGGCAGTGATTACCTTCTCTCTTCACGTCATTGAGTAAATGATTGGTTTGAAGCTGCACCAGACAGTGGACACATTTGTTGAGTCCTTGATAAACAAAAGCATTTTCATGACAAATATGACCTCCCTCCTGCAGTTATAATTTCTTCAGCAATCTGGGCAATCTACAAACAAACTCATGATAGGAGAACATGTCTACATGCACTTCTTCCCCTTCTGGCCAGGAAGAAAGTCAGGCTGCAAATGAGGTTGATATGTGGAAAATGAGGGCATGCTATATTTCCTGACAATGTGCATTCATAAAAATGGGTTTTTCCATAGTGTGAGGGTTGGAATTGGGAATGGAAAAGTACCTCAGTCTTCAGCAATGAGACAGATGAAACATATGATGTATTCCTGATGTATAATATATTTTCCTTTGACCACTTAAAACATACAGAAAATTGAAAGGAAAATTATAATAGTATCATAATTACAGAAGTCTATTGATGTTAATATTTCCACTTTTAGGTTTTGTGTATTTTTACTATATATTTACCTATAAAATTCCCAGTTTTATAATAAATTATATGTATACTAAAAATTCTAGTTTGTCACCCATTATTAACTATTAAAAACACAACATGGTGTAGCAAGCTGTATGGTATATATATTTGTGTAATAAAAATATCTTTGGAAAAAACTATAGGTTTCATATGCTTTTAATTTATATAACTATTCAGGAGAATTTTCTTCTTAAAACCAAAGTTTTGTCATTAATAACTTTAATTATACCCTATTGCTACCATGTAATGTTTCCATTTGCATTTCACAATATATAAATTAAAGCAATCTGTATTCAGTTGCATAAGATTTACAGCATAAGGCCCAAAGGTTGCTACTGAAAGTTTTAGATGTGTCTAATTACTGATTATATTATCTCACATATACCAGTAACTCTGGAAGGCTGGACCGGTCAGTAACCATATTAAACAAAAGAAAGGCTGCTCAAATTTCAACCAACCAGCTAAACTGAGGAACTCACTCCTTTGAATGAAACAGACATTAGCAGCTTTTAAAAATTAAACATATCCACAATTTTTAAAAATCATATAGCCATCACAATATGAGGAAAAAATACAATAATCCATTTTAACTTTTCCAGTATCATTAACTGGAGAGTCCTTACACATACTAACTTCATTAGTGCCCCTTTGAGGTTAAAAAGAAAACTTATTGAAAATTCAGATATATAAATTAATTTTGGCATTTACTTGAGATTCTCTTTAACCTCTCAAGAAATATTTTGAGAATTCATTAGCAACATACCACCATAATGCAGATTAGTAATAAATGGAAATAATGAGTTCATTGTAAAGTTTAAACCAATGATAGCATGATCATGAATTTTTCATTAACCTAGAATGCATAATTAGCTCTAGAGGTGGAAAAAGAGACAAAAACCACTTCACGATATTAGTAAAAAACAAATTAGAATATAACTTTATAAACTACTGCTGTTCTTTTGCCATTAAGAATCAATGAAATCTGTAATTAGGGAACATTATGGAAAGGTTAAAGATGAGAATACATGCAGTCTATCTACAGGAAACCTAAAACGTTTAGGTTAATGAAATGTCTATGAAAGTCATTTTAGCTTGCTCACAGGAGTCTAACTTTTACCTTATAAATGCCGTGGTAGGAAGTATTAGGGCTTCATGTACACAACTGTGTTTCCATCTAGTTTATCACACAGTGCTTACTTCTTTCAATCTTCTTTCCAATTCCCCCCTAATGATCTGTATGCTATTAAGTATTACATACTTCTGGAAATCCTTCATATTGCAGAAATTACATGTAATGATATGGCTTTGAAGATAATGAGAAACAGTAGAAACTTTCTATTTCTTATAAAAGAGATAGTTGAATTTTCAATGTTTATTAATATAATGCTACAAGATGGCAAATGCTCTAATTTCCCTCTTTGTTTTTATTTCAGTCTAATGCCAAT
>JAQZBX010064419.1:0-16499 GCA_029593785.1 Cabassous unicinctus | reverse complement strand
AACGAGGGGGTGGGGAAAAATAAATCTTTAAAAAAATAAAAATCTTTTAAATTATAGTGTAATTAAAAAAAAAAAAAAAGAACCTGTGTTCCACCCTAATAGATTCAAAAAGTCTACTTTTTTTTGAGCATGCTATAATGCTATTCATGTCTACAGCACTATTATATTTAAAATTTACAATAACTCTAAAAACGAAAGAAAGAAACCCTTTTCTTCTCAAAGCAGATTTTTTTTTTAAGATTTATTTATTTATTTATCCCCCCCTTGCTGCTTGTGTTTGCTGCGTCCATTCGCTGTGTTTTCTCTGTGTCTGCTTATCTCCCCCTTGCTGTGAGGTCCCGCTGCATCAGCCCACCACGCCGTGCGGGCCGGCCTGCCCTCACAAGGAGGCCCCGGGAAGCGAACCCGGGGCCTCACACATGGTAAACGGGGGCTCTATCGATTGAGCCACACCTGCTTCCCTTAAAGCAGATTTTGAAGTCCTGGTTTTCAACATTACTTTAAGAGCTGTGATGCTTGTCCAAAAATATGCAATTATGGGCTTCTCGTTAATACAGGTGAATTATTATCACATTATTCCTGGGAATAAAATTATTTTTTACTTTAGTGTTTAATAGCTATAGCAGAAAAATTATTGATAGTACTACTATAATTCCCACCCAGATGGTTGAGAATCACACTGGGATGACAGTTTAAAACAAACAAACAAACAAAAAAAAAAAACCACAACAAGAACAACAAAAAAAACAGCCCTGGGTTAGTCCTAAAACGTGCAGTCCTGCTCCAACTAGTTGTGAATATTGAGCATATGACTTTACTTCCTCTGGGCCTCAATTTCTGTAAAACAAGATGCCTGGACTTCCCTTTCTCTCCCTCTCTCTGGCCCTTTCTACTTTATGGCTTTGTGACTTATGATCCAGACTGGGATTTCGAACACAAAGGAAACAGTAGCAAACACCCACTAAACTTTGGAGAAAAGAAATAAAGATTACGTAAACAACTGGAATATGGAGAGGAAAAAGCCAAAAACATGTTTACAAAATCAATGGACCAATTAGAGGCATAGTGATTCTGGAATAACGATCAGGAGCTTTGCTGTCAGAATTAGTTTCAATAGAAGTTTCAGTTACATTGATCAGGAACGTAGTGAGAAACCCTAAGAGCTGTAGACTTGGAAGTGTAATCTGTAAAACACAAGAACTCTTCACAAATAACTCAGGTTCCTATGGAAGAGATGTCACACTTCCTGTCTTAATCACTCCGGATTCTGCCCCAACGTAATCAGTTTTCCAGGAGGTATCCCCTCCAGCCAATCTGACCTCATCATTTCAAACACACCTGGGGTAAGCCCCGGATTCAAGATCGCTTCATGTTCTCTCTACCCCTTCTCCCGACTTGTAATAACTCATCCAGCTGTCACCTGTGTGAGGCACTGGGTCTAAGTGCTGGTGATTTAATTCCCTCAACAATCTTATTTAGGAGGTGAAGCATCTTGCTTAAGATTACAAAGAAACAGGGCTAGGATTCAAACGCACAGACAGTCCGGCTTCAAGGAGTCTGTCTGTTCCTCTGACTTGCTACCCTGGTCCTTCAAAGCTCATGTCAAGTCCAGTCTCTGCTCGGCAATCACGCCTGCCTGTTCACCCCTTTAGTTAAACACTCCTTTGCCATTTACCATCGGACCTTAGGTTGTTTCTTATCTTTTGTACGTGCATTCTACTTTCCTTTCTGAGACCAGGGTCTGGTCTTATTTCATATTTCATATGCCCTTCCTTCATATGGCAAACGAGGAAACTGAGGCTTTGAGAAACTGAACTTCTTGTCCAATATCACAAAATGGTAGAGATGGGATTCAAACCCCAACAGTCTCTTACTTCAAAGTCTATACCATACTCTTAATCTCCAAGGTACACTGTCTCCCCAGCCTACCACAGAACACCCTGAAGGAAGAAGCAGTCCTAACAATAATTCAATTCAACAGGCACTCCTCCGCTGGAGGCCGAAGATTCAGAATTAGAGGTACAGCGGCTGCCCTCAAGACTCACAGTCCATTCAGATTTCAGGGCTGAACTTTGCTATCACTGACATGCCATTATAAAAACTTTTAAGATTTTACCTTACATTTTAGGGACAAAATTTTAAAATCCTTGGAAGATTTCTTGCACGCCGTTCCCTCTCCCTTGAGGCTCCCCCACTCCCTCTACCCTAGGACTCAACTCTCTAGTTGCTGTATTGTACAGTAGAAGGGGCCCATTAATCCTAACAACTACTGGGATGTCTGAATTTAAATTAGTGATAACTAGGACTCAAGGTGTCTTTGATGAATTCCAGGAGCATAATGAGATCTGGGCAATGAAGGGCAGCTCGAAAAAAGCCAGCACCAAGGAGAAGCAGAGAACAGAGGGATATGAAAGTCACACTTTAAAATGAAGTTGATAATAAAAAGCAAGAAAAGCAGCGAGGTGCATACAAACAGAAGACGAAAGTAAGGATCCAGAATAAATTCAGTGGAGAGGCACGAATAAACGAAAACGCTAAAATCTAACCCATTCTACAAATGATGAGTCTTTTAATGATTTCTTTGCCTAACCTCTAATAGAAAGAGAAAAGTAAGTATATGAAACAGCCACTGAGGAATCAAATGCTAGAAACAACATATAAATTAGGAGTTCTTTTTGGAAAAACAATTACAAATTATTTTAACCTGTCTCATTTGGCAGACCTGTCCTATACTTTTTCACAGTACATATTTTACTTGCCAATTAAATAGCGCTTAAGCAGTTACTGTTTTTTAAACAATAGTTATGTGATTTACATACCAATGTCCAACTCGTCTCTGATGCACATAGATTTGATTTTCTTTACACTTTGGGAGATAGAATGTTAGAAGTTAAAGACGCACTAAAAATGTAGTATAAAAAAACAGAAATATAAAATGCTGAAAAAGTAAAATCTGCTACTCAGCTAAGTGAGAAAGTTCGGAGTTTCAGAATTATAAATGTACATATTTAGTTGTTCATCACAAATAATTATAGAATTTAGTGTGACAAAATATGTATAATATAGATTCTTTTTTAGGAATTGTGAAAAATTACATTAAGGACCTATAGAGAATATTCTTAATGCCAGGTATAACATGCATATTACTGTTAAATAAAGGAGTATTAATATCTATAAGGCTGTCACTTAATTTATCCTTTAAGCTAGCTGTTTTAAATAAGTCCTTGTGGGGTTTTTTTGTAGTTGTAATTATCCAAAAACTACCCCCCAAACTTAAAAGGAGCCGTATATGAGGGTAACTCATATAACGTTAAATAAACATTAAAAACAAATGTTTATTGTGTAGATGTGAGAATTCAACTCATGCTTAATTTTGAAACTGAAATGTGGTTGATAATTATATGATACGGCCTACCACAAGTTAAAGTGGACAAAAATCACTAATTAAAAGATCTAAAGACTCGATTTTAAAATGGGCTTTTAATTAAGAGGTACTTTCATTTAAACAAAAGCAAATTTTAGATAACTTAAATATAAATCTGACATATAACTTTATGATATGTGATCCATTTAAGCACTTGTCATAGGGTAATAACTTCTAATTATGCATGGTAGGATTTAAAGTAACATATTCCTGTACATTTTAAAGAACAATTATATAAATCACTCAAAACAATTAAGAGCCCCAATCTTATAAGATTCCTCACAACTATTTATATAGCATAAAACCCACTCTACATTAGGAGGAGTCATTCTCACTAAGCCTCAAAAAGCCAACTCAGCTTTTAATAGCAACGGCTTCTACGGCTATAGGAAGAATGATCTGACTCCTCTGGACTAATTCATTCTAAGATCAGAAGTTAGGAAACTTAAAAAAAAAAGGGGGGGGTGTTTCCAATTAAAATTAAAGATTCAATGAGCTGTCTAATCCAATATTTTAAGGTTTTATGTTGAGATGGTTAAAATCATGTTTAAAAAAAGAAATTCACCCCAAATTCCCGTAACTAAAACAATTAAAGATTCAGAAACACTTGTTTTGTTCAATGTTGGAAGACAAAAGATCTCGCACTATATAAGCCTATTGTTTTAGGGAAATAAAGCATTTTAAAGGTGATCTGTGATTGTTCTTTGAAAATCTCAAACAGTCAACAATTAATCTGCTAAAGAGTTCACCTTTCAATGTTATTAATTAATTAGGTAGATAAGAAAAATTACCACTCAATGAGACTAACAAAGTCTAAATCAATCTAAATCAAAAGTAATAACTTTGCTCTTAAGTTAAACTTATCTCTGAAGTATAAATCATATCCAATAAAGATATCAAAGAAGGCACATTAAAAGGGAAAAACTGAGTAAACTAAATCAAGTGTTTCTCAGAAATAAGTGTCATTAATAAAGCATGTTTTAAAAATACATTTCTATAGATGTCCTAAATTGGTCAGGGGCATAATTGTAGATTAAGGAGAGATCAGGTGGGAGAAAGACAAACAGTAACTAAGTGAAAGCCTGATAGAATAAAAACTTACCACCAGAATAAGAATATTTTGAAGTCTGCCCTGGAGTTTTAATTCACACACCAATAGAAGCAGTTACTATAATACGCTAAAGTAAAAACCCGAGGTGGGGGAGTGGGGGCAGCACACGCAACTCCCACAGACTATTAAAAATACTGAACCCAAAATATGCCTTAACTTTTTTCCTTGTCCACAAATCTAACAAAATGGGAAGACAATAAAAACAAACACTCCCATAGGAAGTCTGCCCTCAGAGAGGCCGAGAGAACTCCCATTCAATGCTAGGCCTTATTCCACTGGAAAAAATACTCCTGAAAAGTAAATCCAAAACCACCAGCTCAAACAGCTTCATGCAAAATTTACTGAATGGCGGCCAAACGCCGTACACACTGTCCTGAACCACGCCGAGGGATAGATATTAGAGCTCTGCATTCTCCCTTTACAGCTCGTACCTTAACCGTGTTTGCACCACTGCTGCAGAACCCGATTTTTAAAAAGAGATTAAAACGTTCCTCTTGGCTTGTCAATCGAAAGAAGGCCATCTACACTCAGGGGATTGCTTTTGTTTGTTTTTCCCGAGATACTGGTTTTGGCTCATATACTTGAGCCAGGACACCTATAGATGATCGATAAGGTACAAGGCTTTTTGTCCCAGAAGTGAATGGGATCGGGAATCCTAAAACAACTTTTAATTGCCTTTTTCCTCTGACCCTAGACCTTGTTAGCACAGCGCTGCGCCGGCCTCCTGCAGGGAGCGGCCGCCGCGAGGGATGCTGTCTCCAGCCGCTTCTCCCCGACGCAGGTGAAGGTGGTGCGCATCCACCGCGCGGGCCACCCCGGGGCGCGTGAACCGAAAGCGAGGCGGGCGGCGGCGGGGACGCTCCGTTATCCTCGCCCCGCACGGGGCCCACGAGGTGAGGGAAGTCTCGCTCGTGTCCGCTGCGCGTTCCGAAGCACTGCTCAACCCCGGGGCTCCGAAGCTCTGAAGTTTCTCCCCCACCGGCTGCTCACGCCCCGCCCGGCTTCTCTGAGGGCTCCCGCCGCCTCCCTCCGGGCGGCCGCGGTCACGGGCCCGCCGGGCCTCGGGCGAGTCTGAGGCCGCCGACAGGAGCCGGGACCTGTCACCCGGGCGGGAAACAAAAGCCGGGAGAGGACGAGCGGGCGCAACCTGCCTCTCCCTCCGCGAGGGGGAGCGGGCGGACCCGGCAGCGGTAGCCCGGCGAGAGCGCAGCTCCCTGAGGGGGCGCCAGCCCCGCGGGCCGCGAGGACGCAGGGGCCGCGGCCCGGGTGGGGCGACGAGCGGCACGCGGGGCCGTCCGGGGCCCCGCAGTGGGGCTGGGGGCCTCTGGCGCGCTCACTCGGCCCCGCTCGCCCCCGACGAGCCGCTCCCGGCCGGCGAGGCGCGTGAGGAGGCGGCGGGACCAGGAAGGAGGGGATTCGGCTCCCCGGGGCGCCGCGGCCGCCCACCCCATCCCTGTAGCCATGGCGCCGGTACCTGTCGCCGCGGGTGCTCGTCGGATGCGTCTCCTTTCGCCACACCCGCGAGCCGAGCGCCCCTCAGCCCGCCCAGCAGGCCACCTGCACGCCGGCCGCCGCCGCCGCCACCCGAGACCCGCAGCGCCCAAAAGCCGGCTCGAATCCCCCGGACAGCGCCCGGCGCCGTCCCGCTCCCGCCGGCCGCAGGACCCGCCTCCCATAGGGCCCGGGGCTGTCAGTCCGCCCCCAAAAGGCGCGCGGGCTGCAGCCCTGCGCATCCGGATTGGTGGCTGCGCGCCGTCCATGCAGATCAGGCCACGCCCGTTCATTTGCATCTCCGCCTATAATGTAACCTCCGCCTCTCCAGCCCCGGCCCACGTGTCTGGCCCTTTCTCTTTGTGGGGGCCTGAGAGAAAGGGAGGGAGGACGCTTCCGACAACCCCCCCTCACACTCTCCTAATACCTAAACAAGCCGGTTGACTTCACGTCAGTATCTCCCTGACAGCTCGGTGGCTCTCTGGCCACCGGTCCTGCCCTGAGGATGGAGAAGGGCAGACCAGGCTGTTTTGTCTGGAGCAGGCCAGGCCTGCACCGCCCTTCCCCGCCCCCACAAACAACCCCATGAAATCGAGGATGCCCAGCCTGGACTGGGGAAATCCCACCTGGAGAACCAATTTAGCACACAGCACCTCCCTCTGGACACCCCTTGATTGTGGAGACCATACTTTCCCATGGCTTCCCACCTTCCAAGCATGAGATCCCAGACCATTGAGACAGAAAGAGGCCTTAAAAATGGCCGTTCCGCCCTCCTGCACCAAAGAGAATGCCTCCTGAGCAAACTCAACTTCGAGACCAGCCCACCCCCATCCAACTAAATCAGGGGTTCTTAACCTTTTTTTGTTCCACGGACCCCTTTGCCAGTCAGGTGAAAATCACGGACCCCTTACTTAGTATCCCCACAATACTGTGTATTATTTAGTAAATATATCACACCCTCACCAACACGTCCCCACAAGAATAATGTTTTTTTGCATTTCAGTTCAAGTTCACAGACTCCTTGTTAAGAACCCCTGAACTGAAAGGTCACCTGAGTGGCTCCCATGGTGATTCAGTAGCTGCCCCTGGCTCTTGGGAAATGTCTAGCTCAACTGCATCATTTTTGAGGAAAAAGAAACTCAAAGTCCCAAAACTAGTTACATATGGGACCTAATAATTACCTATGGAACCTAAAGTGCCATAACCAGATTAGGACACACATCTCCTGGTCCCAAATCTGCCCTCTTTCCACCATATATATCATCATGGGCATCGAGTATTTATCAAAGTCATCATGCTGGGTGGTATTGGAGCTGTTCCTGCCTTTGAGAGGTGGAACATGCAGAAATGACAGCTCCAACACTGTCTTAGTCATTTAGCTCTCCTCAGTACTTAGCAGCCCTGTCTTAGTCATTTAGCTCTCCTCGGTACTTAGCAGCCTCCCATTTTACCAGCTGCAGGGGAGAGTCACTGGGACATTTACTCATGCATTAATTCAACAAGGCAATGTTGATTAAAACTACCCTGTCTACTAACACCAATTTATTAAGCATCTACTATGCTTAATATCAGTAAGCATTAAGCACTACTGTGCTATGTGCAGAGGATTCAGAGGTGAGACATCATTGCCCCAGTCCTTGAGGGCTTCAGCCTAGGACACAGTGACATCCACATAACCTGTCAGTGCATCTCATGTTACAGGGGCTGTGGCATGTCTGCATAGAACACAGTGAAGGGCTCCAAAGAGGTGAGGAGGTGACACTGGAGCTGAGTCTGAAAAGATGGTGTGGGTGTTTGCCAGACAGAGGGGTGTGAGGGAAGAAGGAAAGGGACTTCCAGGCAGGGCGGATCAGCACAAGCAAAAAGCATGCAGCCCTGGAAAAGCCTAGCAGTGGAGTGAACAGCAAGGAGCAGTGTGGCTCAATCTCCAGGGCTGTGTGGCCACGTCACATGCTCTGGGACCAGGCTCTTCCAGAAGGAAGACAGAAAGGCCCGGGAGGCTGCCAGCCTGTGTTGTAACACACCGCAGCAAACAACAGCAGGCCCTGTAGATACAGCTGCAGGCTTTTTTTTTTCCCCTAGGCCAGAGTCTGTGGAGAACAGTCAGTTCCACAGTTCTGGTGGCAGCCTGGCTGGCCCCACCCACTGCCTCAAAAAACCACTCCAGTCACTGCATTTACCCTCGTCGGCGTTTGAAAGCACATGTGCTTGCATTTTCCCTGAACATTGCTGCCCTTCAGAATTCATTCAAAGATGGCGTGGTCTACAGTTGCAAAAACCTGGGTGTAGGATAAGCAGCCCTTTCCTGACACCCGGAGCTGTTCTTTGTAGGGCTTTCACCCAGACTGGTTTCCTGGGTGAGTGTGACTAGGCGTTGCAGTGGATTCCACACTAACATGGGCCCCGTACTTGGTTTAGTGCTCTGCTGCTGCCATCTCGAAACTACTTTTCAACAAGAGTGCCTGCGTTTTCATTTTGCACTGGACCCTGCAAATTGTGTAGCCAGTCCTGGTAGTGACCCTGTCACTGTTAATACCCCTGAGCATATTGTATGGCCAGCCTGCTACTGCTCAAACCACATCTCATTTTGAAAGCTCTGGCCATTCACTAGGTTTGCTCACATGCATTATATCATTTGATTCTCACAATGGCAATGTGGGGTAGGCCACATTTACTAGTAGTCTGATTTACTAGTTGAGAAAACTGAAGTTTGACCACCTTCTCCGGGTGGCACAGCTACAAAGTGGTAGAGGTTATACTTGAACTCAGCCCACCCAACCCTGATTCCTTCCCCTATGCAGCTACCTCCATGTTGGCTTCAGAATCCTTTCAAAGGCAGCTTGGTACATGGAGGTGTACTGTCCTTACAGCCAGAACACCTTGGAGAATGTTGTCATTTCATGGCTGCCTGTCATCTTTTGAATAGCTTTTCACCAGCTTTGAAAAAAATTCTCAGCCACTATCTGTTCAAATATTGTTTCCAGCCCTTTTCTCCTTTCCTTCTGGGACTCCAATTGATACACATATTAGACCTTTCCACTACATCCCTTTCTTTTGTATTTTCTATCTTTTGTCCCTCCCTGCTTTGTTCTGAAAAGTTTCTTCTGACTATTTTTCAGCTCACTGATTCTCTCTTCAGCTTTAAAATAAACAAATCTGCTCTTAAACCTATCCATGGAGTTTTAAATTTGGTTATGCTATTTTTTAATTCAAGAATTTCATTTGGATTCTTTTTTGAGCCTGCTACATCACTTCTTAGTCCTTTTAGTTTCCTACTATAATTTTCAAGCTTGGCTCCTCTCTCCTTTTTTTATTTTTTAAGATTTATTTATTTATCCCCTGTCCCCCTTGTTGTTTTGCACTTGCTGTCTACTCTCTGTGTGTTTTTCTGTGTCTGCTTGTCTTCTCTTTAGGCGGCACCAGGAACTGGTCCTGGGACCTTCCAGAGTGGGAGAGAGGCACTCAATCTCTTGTGCCACCTCAGCTCCCTGGTCTACTGTGTCTCTTATTGTCTATCCTCTGTGTCTCTTTTTGTTGCATCATCTTGATGTGCCAGCACTCCTGTGCGGGCCAGCACTCCTGCACAGACCAGCTCTCCGCTCAGGCCAGCTCTGTGCTCAGGCCAGCTCTGCCATGCAGACCAGTTTGCCTTTCACCAGGAGGCCCCAGGAATCGAACCCTGGACCTCCTATATGGTAGATGGGAGCCCAATCACTTGAGCCACATCTGTTTCCCTCTTCTCTCCTTAAACATAGAAAGTAGAGTTGTTTTACAGTCTGTCTGATAATTCCAATCTGGAGCCCTTATGGATCTGCTGCTATTGTCAGTCTTTACAGTTGGCTCTTCCTGCACGTCTCATGCCCCTGGTTATTTTTTGACCATTGTTATTATTATTTATTTGAAAAATCATATAAGGCAATGATGATAATATCTTCCTCTAGAAAGGATTCCCATTTGCTTCTGCCAGGCATCTGGGGGTACTAGCAAACTGGGATCACCTTAAGCCAATTTCAAGGCTCCCAATTTTCTGAGCCACCCAGATGCCTCAAGCTGGGCTACAGTCTGTGGGAGGATTTGTCTATTTAGGGCTCACCCTTATCCAATGGTGCAGCTCTTTTGGGCCCCAGTCTAAAATCTTGGAAGTTGTTTTAGTTATACATTGCTGCATGGCCAACTATCCCAAAATCTAGTGGCTTAAAGAAGATGTCAACAGGCTTTTCCTAGGGAAGCAGATGTGGCTCAATCGATACGGCTCCCGTTTACCATATGGGAGGCCCTGGGTTTGATTCCCGGGGCCTCCTGGTGAAGGCAACCCAGCCCGCGCGGCGCGGTGAGCTGACGCAGCAAGATGACACAACAAAGGGAGACAAGCAGACACAGAAAAATGCACAGCAAATGGACACAGTGAGCACAAGCAGCAAGGGGGGCATAAATAAAAAAAATTTTAAAAATTAAAAAAAAAAAAAAAACAGGCTTTTCCTAAAAGGCCAGATAGTAAATATTTTAGGCTTGCAGGCCGCTTGGTCTCTGTTGCAACTACACAACTCTGTTGTAATAGCACAAAGCAGTCATAGAAAATACATAAGCAAATGACATGGCTATGTTCCAATAAAACTTTATTTACAAAAACAGACAGCCATTCTTATTTTGATAAAGGGCATCTATGAAAAACCCACAGCTCACATCATACTTAATGGTGAAAGACTGGATACTTTCCCCCTAAGATCAGGAACAAGACAAGGATTCCTCTTGCACTTTGCACTAGAGGTTCTAGCTAGGCTAATTAGTCAAGAAAAATAAATAAAAGGCATCCAGATTGGAAAAAAAGAAATAAAGATTCAACATAATCCCCAGCAGAATCTCAGCTGACTTTTTGTAGAAATTGACTGATTCTAAAATTCATATAGAATTGAAGGGACTCAGAATAGCCAAAACAGTCTTGAAAAGAAGAACAAAGCTGAAGAACTCCTCTGCCTCCCAATTTCAAAACTTAGTACAAAACAACAGTAATCAAGACAGCGTGGTACTGGCACAAGGATAGATGTATAAATCAATGGAATAGAATTGAGAGTCCAGAAATAAATCCACACATCTACTGACAACTGATTTTCAACAAGGGTACCAAGACCATCCATTGGGGAAAAATAGTCTTTTCAACATATGGTGCCAGAACAAATGAATAGCCACATGCAAAGGAATGAAGTTGGACCCTTACCTCACACCATATACACAAATTAACTCAAAATGAATCAAAGACCTAAACGTAAGAACCAAAACTATAAAACTCTTAGAAGAAAACATAGGGGCAAATCTTCCTAATGATGGATTTGGTAAAAGATTCTTAGATATGACACCCAAAGCACAAGCCACAATAACAACAACAACAAAAAGATAAAATGGACTCCATCAAAATTAGAAACTTTTGTGCCTCAAAGGACACCATAAGAAAATGAAAAGACAACCCACAGAATGGGAAAGAATATGTGCAAATCATATATCTGATAATATATATAATAACTCAATAATAAAAAGAAAAATATCCTTTTTTTTTAAATGGGAAAAGGGTCTGAAGAGACATTTCTCCAAGGAATTTATATAAATGTCCAATAAGCACATGAAAAGATGCTCAACATCATTAGTCATCAGAGAAATGTGAATCAAAACCACAATGAGATACTACTTCACATTCACTAGGATGGCTAGAATCAAAAAGTCAGATAGTAACAAGTGTTGGTGAGGATGTGGAGAAATAGGAACCCTTATATACAGCCGGTGGAAACGCCAGCTGGTATAGCCACTATGGAAAACAGTATGGCAGTTCCTCAAGCAATTAAACATAGAGTTACCATATGACCCAGCAATTCCACTGAGAAGTATATACCCAAGATAATGAAAACATAATGTCCACACAAAAACTTGTACATAAATGTTTATAGTGGCATTATTCATAATAGGCAAAAGGTGGAAACAACCCAGCTGTCCATCAACTGACAAATTGAACTGATAAACAAAATGTGGTATATCCTACAATGGAATATTATTCAGCCATAAAAAGGAATTGAGCGCTGATACATGCTAGAATGTGGATGAATCTTGAAAACATTATGCTAAGTAAAAGAAGTCAGTTGCAAAAGACAACATATTATATGATTCCATTTATATGAAATTTCCATAACAGGAAAATCTGTAGAGACAGAAAGTAGGTAGGAGTTGCTTAGGGCCCTGGGGGGGGGGAGGGGCATAGATGGGTGTATGGAGAGAGTGACAGCTAATAGGTATAGGGCTTCTTTTTGAAGTATGAAAATGTTCTAAAATTGACTGTGATGACAATTGCACAACTCTGTGAATATCCTAAAAACCACTGAATTGTAAACTTTAAATGGGTGAATTGTACGGTATGTGAATTATGTCTCAATAAAACTGGTTAAAAAACACACACACAAAAAAATAGGCAGCCAGTCAAGGGCCAAAGTTTCCTGACTCTTGGCTTAAAACAACAACTATTGTGTTTATTTGCTCATGAATCTGCAGTTTGGACAGGACTCATTAGGGATAGCTCCACTCAGTAATAGGGCATCACTTGGGGCAGCTTAACCAGGGCTGAAGGATCCACTTCCAGGATGGCCTTATTCATATGGAAGACCAGTGGGACCCCAGCTGGGATGCTGGCCACGGTCCCCTGTTCTTCTCCATGTGGTCTCTCCAGGAGGCTAGGCTGGGTTTTCTCACAGCGTGATGGCACCTGGCTTTCCCCAAAGGGAAAATGTGGAAGCTGCCAGGTTTTCTTAAGGCTGAGGCCTGAAACTGCACAGGGTCACGTCCATTGCATTCCATTTGTTAAAGTAGGTCACAGCCCAGGCCAGATTCAAGAAGAGGGAGAGGGGACGGATGTGGCTCAAATGGTTGGGCATCTGTCTCCCATATGGAGGGACCTGGGTTCGATCCCAGGGACCTCCCAGTAAAAAATAAATAAATAAATAATTTTTATATAAAAAATAACATTTATGTAAGCAAATGCACATATATGCATATGTATTTATATATCATTTTACAAATATTGGTATGTATTGCTAAAAATTTTTATTTTTACCAACAATTAAAAAAAAAAAGAAGAGGGAGAGTGGTGTGAATACTCAGACACATGGTTTGCCAGGGGCCGCGAAGGTAACAATCTACCGTGGTCTGCCCAGCGTCCCCTGATAGTTCACTCCCTGCCACATGCAAAATATACTCAACCACCTTTAAGACCCCAAGGTCTCACCCCATTACTGCACCAGAATCAAGCTTGAAGTCCATCATTTCATCGTCTAAATCAGGTCCATTTCTGAATGAGGCTTCTCAAGTGCTGCTCCTTTCCATCTGAAGACCTGTGAACTAAAGAGACAAAGTTATCTGCTCCTTGCATGCCCAACACAGAAGCAAAGAAAGGAAACCTGCGATAGACACTCCCATTCAAACAGGAGGAAATAAATGGCAGGAGTACAGCAATGGCAGGTCCATGGCGATTCTGAAATCCAACTGGGTACACATCACCAGTTACTTAATTAGGTCCCAGTTCTCAGGGGAGTCAACTTCTTACATTGCAGTTGGCTTATCCCGGAGCCGAGGGAAGCTGCCAGACCTTCTCAAGGCTCGGGCCTGGAACTGGCACAGCATCACTACTGCCACATGCTATTGGTTAAAGCAGGTCACAGAGCCAGCCAGAGTCAAGAGGAGTACACGGGGTGTGACGATCCATAGCCCAGTTCACTGGGAACCATCAAAGTAATAGTCAGCCACAGCAGTGGGTTGCAACCTTCAAAGGCCCTATAGTCCATTTTGTCCCCCTAGTCTCAAGAGGCTTTCAAAAGCACAGCTCAGCCTCACCACCGCCTCTTTCTGATGGGCAAATGCCCTCAGGCAAAAGCAGTACTCCGTGCTGGGCTCACCTCTCTGGGAGGGTTGTCAGATGTAGCAAATAAAAGTAGAGGCTGCCTAGTTAAATTGGAATTTCAGAAAAGCAACAAATAATTTTTTTTAGTATGACTATGTCCCAAATATTACACAGGCATACTCATACTAAGAAATCGTTTGTTACTTATCTGAAATTTGAATGTAACTGGGAGTCCTGTATTTTATCTAGCAAGTCTAACCTCTCTGGACTCCTACCCCTCTTCCTGAATCTTGGTCCAGTAATTCCCACTATCTTATTAGATTTTTTTATGATTTTAAGGTTAAAATATATATATTTTTTAATTCCTAGGAAACAGAATGCTTGATAATTAAAACCAGAGGGCCATGAAATGGCAAAGTCACAGGTAGGTTCCTCCAAGAAAACACCAGTGATAACAACAGAAAGACTCTTTAACTTGTTTCTAGTTCAGGGACATCATTTGTTTGGCATTTGTTAGAATTCCTCTTTGGCCACCAGAATTAGCAGCACATAGACAACCATAGCTATTTATGTTCTCTTTTGTTTTGTTTTTGTGTTATGAATTTTAATCTCTAAGAACTTAGTATTGATTTAGAAATAAAGTTCTGTGACTGAAAAAAAAAAAAAAAACTACATATGTCTAACATATGTACTTGTCTTAGACAGGAGGATTGGTCCAAATTCTGAATGTCCTTTCTATACTTGGGGAAATTCCCCTATTAGAGTCCTGCCCCTCAGTCTAGAAGTAAGAACTCAAATGCCCAGCCTCCCTTGCAGCTAGAATGTAAGCATGTGGCCTAGCTCTACCAATCCCACACCCAAGGGAAACTTCAATTTAGAAGTGCATGACATGAAGTTTGGTGTTGGGTTTCCATTTTTTATTGGACAGTTGGCTGCAAAAATTTCCAGGTTTTGGTGATCACAGTGGCAGCAGAGGTGGTTTTTCGGGGATTGTAAAGTCAAGTTCCTTAAACAGAATTTGACACTGGTACTGGAGGCAGAGGTGGTTGTGCTAGAG
The DNA here is from genome assembly GCA_029593785.1 of Cabassous unicinctus. Taxonomy (NCBI): domain Eukaryota; kingdom Metazoa; phylum Chordata; class Mammalia; order Cingulata; family Chlamyphoridae; genus Cabassous; species Cabassous unicinctus. The sequence continues at coordinate 1,543 of JAQZBX010064419.1, read as the reverse complement.
TCAAGGTCTTGGCATCAGTGTTGAGCAGTGATAGTGACAGCCATTTTCTCTGGAATGCAATTTTAGGCAGTGCCCCTGGAATCTTAGCGTGGGATCTGTTTCTCCAGTCCTCCCAATGATTCTGTGAGTTACCTAATAAGCCAAAGTGAGTCCCCTTTCTGCTCGATCTCGTCAAAGATGATTCTGTTGTCTGCAACTCAGAGCCCTCCATGATACACCTGGGTTCTTGGGTCCTGTTTCACTAAATAGCTGTATCAACTTGAGAAAATCTTCTTCCCTCTCTGTGCCTCAGTTTCTATCTCTGTCCAGCTGGGAGGATGAGCCACTTAGAAAGGTCCTTTCAAGGTTCTTGGAGTCTAGACCCCAAAGAGCACTGGCTGAGGGGCCCAGAGAGGCCTGATGTCCATTGTGGTTTCCCAGGTAACCACTGCCAGAGCTGAAGCTACTCCTTGCTCTTCTTCCTGAGGCTCAGTTCCAATGTAGCACCTGATGCTTTCACTTGGTTGGAACATTCCTGAGGATCTGGTGATACATCAAGGGAAAAGGTGGTCTCTCTGTCTCTCAAAATACCAAGAATATATCTGGGTGGCTGGATTTATCCATGAAACAACTTTCCAATGGCCAAGGCTGTTTTTGTGATCACAGAGAGCCTGATAGCTTGTCATCATGTTGTTTGGGATTTACAGTAATTTCATACCACTTACAGGTCTTTGTTTAGAAATCTCTTGATTGTATATTTTTGTAGACTAAAGTGCAAAATTATATATTGTTTGCAATCCCAACAGCAATATGATTTTTATGACATTGGCAAACTGCTTCTAAAATTCATTTGGAAAAATAAGCATGTAAAAATTGCTAGGAAAATTCTGATAAAGAGGAGCAATGTCATCCCACCAGATATTAAAATATACTATAAAACTACTATCACTAAAACAGTGTAGTTCTGGCATATGAAAGGATAGGCATATGAATGAAATAATATAAAGTATAGAAATAGTACCACTTATGGACATTTGAAAGCAGTGGGGAAACATTTGAGTGTTCAATAAATAATGCTGGGAAAACTGATTAGTGGGAAACATATTGGCTCAAGCAATTGGGCTCCTGTCTACCATATAGGAGGTCCAGGGTTCGATTCTCGGGGCCTCCTGGTGAAAGGCAAGCTGGCCCGCACAGTGAGCTAGCCCAAGTGGAGAGCTGGCCCGCATGGAAAGCTAGCGCAGCAAGATGATACAGCAAAAAGAGACCTAGAGAGACAATAAGAAATGCAGCAGACCAGGGAGCTGAGATGACACAAGAGATTGAGAAGCCTCTCTCCCATTCCGGACCATCCCAAGATTGGTTCCCAGTGCTGTCTAATGAGAAGACAAGCAGATATAGAAGAACACACAGAGAGCAGACAGTGAGCGCAAAGCAACGAGGGGCAGGGGAGAAACAAATAAATAAATCTTAAAAAAAAAAGAAAAGAAAAGAAAACTGATTAGCTATTTGGAAGAAGAAAATAAACCTAGATCCTAACCTCATTTAAAATACAAAAAAAAAA
>JAQZBX010064418.1:0-16502 GCA_029593785.1 Cabassous unicinctus | reverse complement strand
TTTTTTTTTTTAAACTTATATATATATTTTGATACATGCATCACAATCGCAGTGCACTGGGGAATTACAGAAAGATATACAGAATATCAGGAATGGTTTTCTTGAAACAAAACCTGAAGCCTCCTAATCATTCAAGAAACAATCATGAAGTCATGTAAAATGATTTCCTCTGACTTATCGATTTAATTTGTGACTATTAAAAATGGTGGAATCACTGAGAAGCATTTGTTTCCTCCTATTATTTTTCTCCAATTTGTGTACCTTAATATTATTTCACTTACTATTAGGAGAAAATTGGTTCCAAAAATTTATGTGAAAAAGGCATTCCACACAAACTCATATCAATGAAGCCTCTAAATTTTACAGAATTTTCTATTAGAAGGGATAAAATGTTTCATTATTGTAATGTATTTTTGAAATTCAGAGGGTGGAGGGTAGCAGTTTGGTAGTTTGATGAAGTTATGAATTCCAAAAATAGATATTGGATTATGCTTGTAAACTGATCTGTTCATCTGGGCATGATTAAGTTATAATTGGGGCTTTGATTGGGCCATGTCAGTAGGGTGTTGAGCCCCACCCCTTGGTGGGTGGGGAATCAAAGATAAAATGCATGGCAAAGGACAGAGTTGTAGTAGCTCTGATGTTGGAGTCTTGAGCTGGAGCCCCAGGAAGTAAGAGAGCTTGATCATGAGGAAGGAGAGAAGGCCCTGGGAAAAGACATGAGCCGTTCGCCCAAGAGCCTACAGCTGGCCTTGTGGAGAGAGGCAAAGCCTAGAGAGCCTCATAGTCTACAGCTGACCTTGTGGAGGAAACAGAAGAGTTAAGCCCAGAGAGAAACAGAGCCCTGGGAAGAGAGGAATCCAAGAAGCCTGAACCCTGGCAAATGTTGGCAGCTGTCTTGCTCCAACACGTGGCAATGGACTTTGGTGAGGGAAGAAACTTACGCTTTATGGCCTGGTAACTGTAAGCTTCTACCCCAAATAAATACCCTTTATAAAGACCAACCGATTTCTGGTACTTTGCATCCTCACCCCTTTGGCTAACTAATACACTCATGGATCCAATCAATCATCTCAAAAGAAGTCAGGAATAGAGTTGTGATTGTCCCTCATATCTGATTGCTTGGACTCCCATGAATTGCATGGAAGACTGACTGGGCATTGAGAATTTTATATCAGTAGAAGCACTGCCAGCTTGGGCTGAAAGGAACAGAGAAGGGATGAAATGAAGGAAGAATGATTCCAAGGGCAGAATCGTGGATACGAAGGTCTAGGTTGAAAGGACTTCCTTGGGTCCAGAGGCTGGAGCCTCCCTGGTATTTGGAGAGGAAAGAGCATTGAGCCACTGAAAATTACATTAGGCCATAAAATCTAATGGAATCTCTCCTGCTGGGTTTTGGACTTGCCTGTGATCTGTGACCATTTTTCCCTTCCAGTTTCTCCGTTGTGGAATGGAAATGTCTATCCTGTGCCTGTTACATAATTGTATTTTGGAAGCACAGTCTTATTTATAGTTTCACAGTTCCACAGATGGGGAGGAATTTTGCTTCACGATGGATCATACTAAGAGTCTCATCCATACCTGATTTAGATGATTTAGAAGATGAGATTTTGGACTTAGTGTTGATGCTGGATGGCTTATCATTTTGGGGATTTGGGGATTGTGTAAATGTATTTTGCACATGGGAGGTAATGAATTATAGGTGCCAGTGTGTGGACTGTTAGCCCTAGGAAACTAAGACAACCATTGACTATCGTTTGTAATATATAGGCTATTTTTTTGTCATGTGTATTTATATCCCCTACTGAATTTGTGAGGACAGGGGAATTATCTTGTCTCTCTTATCCTTAATACTTAGCAAAGAATACTTGGTCTTATAGTAGATGCTCAATGAATAATTAGTTTTATAGAGTGATATTGCCACATTAGCTTAACTAAATTGGTCCTCCATTTTAATTGCCCTTTTTGGAAGTCAATGCATGAAACATATGATATGATTCTTCTTAGAAAATATAAAGTATATAATTACTTTGTCTTTATAACAAGCACTAAAAAGAAGTGTTACATAAATAATAGCCCTGTGCTTAGGACAAATTCTGAACAAGTTAAAATCAATGACAGTTCATTAAAGAGAGGGAGGAGGGCAGAAATTCTCTGCATAATAAAAAAGCCGTGTATCCTTCAATATCACGTTCAAATGCTACCTTCCTCACTTACCAAATGAAACTTTCCTGATTGCCCTAGGTGAAATTAATCCTTCCTCCAATTGTATTTCCATAGTACATCATCTATAACTTCTAGTATACTATTTATCACAATGGAAAATAACAATTTAAAACTTTAGCATTCTTCCTTAGAATGGGATAACCAAGAAAGGCCTCTAGTGCCTATCATGTTGCCTAGAATAATGTTCAAAAATGTTATTCAATGAATTAAAGAATGATTATATAAATCTATACTGTGTAGATCTATGTGTGCTGCTCTTTGAGCAAGACAACCTTTGTTAATTCTGAGCAGACTCTATCTGGTTTTTCATTCAATAAGGAAAGAGAACTGTAAGGATAAGAAGCTAAGAGAAGTAATCATGTACTTAATCAATATTGAATAAATATATTAAGTCACTAGATCCAGGTCTTTAAATATGTTTCACTTTTAGAAATTAAAAAAAAAAGCAAAAATACATAAGGCCAGGTATTCTCAAAATTTTTTCTACATTGGTTTTATTTCTTTATTGACTGAATAGCTTTTCCCTTTTAAAAATTCAAGAATCTTTTTCATAGTATTTTTCTGGTTAAGTGTTTTGTTTTTCTGTTCAGTCAGTCCCCTTAAAAGCTGGCTGCACTTACATGTGCAGAAGTTGCCCTAAAAACATTTTATAATAAATACTAAACTCTGACAACTCCTACTCATTTGCTACCAAATCCAGTGAAGTTAAATCTGAGCTATGAAGCAAATATTTTGGGAGGTCTTTAGAGTCCCAGAATGCTTAAATTTTTCTTTTTACATTTTAGCCCATATTATATCAACATCTCCCAATGTTGTTAAAATTTTTAATGGATTTTTAATGGATTCAGAATATTATGTTCAACAGATATATAATGATTTTCATAACTTTATTGCTATTATAAGATAATTAGACTTTTTATAATTTTATCATATAAAAAGTTATTCCATAATTAACATGCTCAATCATATTGATTTTTCTTCTTTTGAATTATTTTATTGATACTAATTCCAAGAAGCAGGATTTCTAGGTCAAAGGGTATATAGGTATTTTCATGGCTCTTTCTGTGTTATGCCAAGTTATATTTGAAAATGTTTTCTCAATTTAAAGTGTTACCAGTAATATATGAGGTACTAATTTTACTATAACCCCACAAACATTGGGTATCAATAATTAAAGACTGGATATTTTTCATATGTATTTCCTTTATGGTAAGTTTTCTATTTATATCCTCATTCATTTAGCTGTTAGCACCTCTATATTGTTTTAATATATAGCATTTAAATGAACTCTTTGAAATTATAGATATTCTTCCTTTGTAGTTTATAAAGAAAACACTTTTATTTTAGTATTTTATTTTGTAAAAATACTGAAGTTGCAAATTTTATATGTTTAACAATCTTTTCTTTGTGAGATGCTCTGCTTCAGATGTTAGAAAATTAACATCTATCAAAAGATCTGGGAGTAACCTACTCTGTTTCTATAATTTAAAATGTGTTATTCATTTTTAGTTTAGTTTTATTTTCATATATGGGGTAAGGCATGGATTTATATGTTTTGATGCTTTAGAAGAATTAAGTCCATTGGGTAAAGGCAGCCATAGAAACAGATAAATTAATAGAATAATATAGTGTAATGAGTATGGGGTTTGGAATCAGTTATATCTATGTTTGCATGTGTACTCCGTACATTACTGCATGATCTTGGAAAAGTTTCTTATACTTCCTAAATCTCATTTCCTAAATTGCAAAATGAGAATAATAATTGTACTCGAAACCTCTTGATACAGTGCCTGACATGTGGTAAGCACACAGTAATGCTTGTTATTATTTTTACTGTTAATATTATTATTAAGAATACATTGTCTAAGGCATTGTACTAGTTTCATATAATTGTATCCTTCAAATCTTACAAGCTAGCTAGGGAGATAACTATGGACATACACTTGTAATACAAATTATAAAGTGATCAGTATCATAGGAGAAACAAAAGATTATAGAAGTTTAGATGAAGAAGGGATTACATTTAGTTGGTGAAATAGGGTTGCTTCTGAGCATAATTTAGAAGTGTGGAAATGAAACTAAGGGGGTTCTAGACAGAGCTCTCAAGGTTAATACAAGTAAAGAGAGAAAAAATATGGGGTATAAAATTTAGTTTGACTGGAGTATAGTGAACAAGAAAGAGGATTTTAGAAGATATGGTTGGAAGTCTAGACTCTGATCAGATTGTGTGAAGACTTGAATGTCAGGCTAAGGTGTTGAGGCTGTATTCTATAAAGAGGGTGCATTGTCAGTTTTGAATGGAACATCACATGCTATAAATGTCTTATCTAATAAACTAAGCTCTCTGAGTGAAGAGATAACATTTTATTAATTTTTTCTAATTTATTATTTTATTTTTTATTTTTTACTTATTTTTAAAGGAGCTTTAGACTACATAAATGTTACACTGAAAATATAGGGGATTCCCATATACCCCAGCCCCTCCCCCACCCACACTTTCCCCCATTAACAACATCTTTCATTACTGTGGTGCATTTGTTACAGTTGATGAACACATATTGAAGCATTGCTATTAAGCACGGTCTATAGTTTACATTGTGGTTTACACTTTGCACTGCGCAATTTTATAGGTTTTTGACAAAATGTATAACAGCTTGTATCCATCATTGCAATATCATGCAGAACAATTCCAGTGTTCCAAAAATGCCTCATGTTACTCCTACTCTTTCCTTTTCCTCCTCTTAGAACCTCTGGTGACCACTGTCTTTATATCAATGTAAAAAATTCTTCCATTGCTAGAATAATAATAAGTCTACTTTAGTCCATAGTTGCATTCCCCCCCTTATGTTTGTTCATTCCTCAATCTGGAGGATTTTAGGATGGTGATGCCCACTCCATGGGGCAGGTGGATGGAACTGTCTTGCTTGAAATAAAAGCTTTATTTTGAAATACTTTCAGACTTACAGAAAAACTGCAAAAAAGTACATAGAATTCCTGTGTACTTGCACCCATATTCCCAGATTTTAACATTTTACCATGTTTGCCTCATCATTCTATATACATACATACTATTATTTTATTCCGAACTATTTGGTTGTAACAAACATTGTGTATTTCCTAAAAGTAAGGCCATTCTCTTATATATCTATAGGATAAGTATCAAAATCAAGATATTAACATAGATATTTTGCCAATTACTCCACAAATGCCATATATATATAGCCTAGGATCCAACCCAGGATTGTATTTTGCATTTAGTTGTCAGATCTCTCTATTGTCCGTTCATCTGGAATAGTTTCTTAGTATTTCTTTTTTCATGACTTTGACATTTTTAGAATGTACAGGCCATTTATTTTGCAGAATTCTTTCAGTTTCACTTTGTCTGATCTTTCCTCATGATTAGATTTAGGACATGCATTTTTGGCAGGAAATAAAAATGATGTGTCCTTCTCAGTGCATCATATCAGGAGGCACATGTTATCTATTTGTTCCATTACTAGTGATGTTAACATCAATCACTTGGTTAAAATGATGTCTGCCAGATTTCTCCACTGTTAGATTACTAATTTTCCCTCTCTAAGTATTTTCTGCTGTGAGATTTTTAAAGCTATGCAACTATCCCATTTATGATCAATTTTATCCTGTCAGTTTTAGCATGCATTGATAATCGTTGCCTGAAACAAATATTACCACAGTGGTAATTTTCTAATTCCATCATTCCTTCTACATTTGTTAGTTGATTTCTACTATAGGGAAGAACTTCTACTCCTCCCCAACTCACTTATGTATTTATTCATCTGTGGATTCTTATTTTATTCTCTGGGATGTAATCATTTATTAACATTATTTTGATGCTCAATTTGTCCCAGATTTGGCTACTGGGAGCCATTTCAGACTGGCTCTTGTGTTCTTTAGACATATCCTCATCATTATTTGAGCATTTCCTTACTTTCTGCCATAGCATGATGGTCCAGGCAGGGCTGTTTTAAATTTAAATATCTGTGCATTCATCAGTGTTTTGAACATAGTAAATGATGAATAAATACTTTATCAGTGAGGACAAATACACAATTTAAATAAATTGCAGGTACACAAATGGACATACTGTTTGTTTTTCTTTCTTTGCATTTTTACATATAAGTCTAATTGCTCATTCCATAAAGACAGGACCAAGAGAAAGTCCCTGAAGATTGTTTTTCAGGAGGAGAAAAAAGTCATTTTTTAAATAAAGAAGTATAAAATAAAAAATTTGCTTCATTCATTATTCAGTTTTCAAGTATTTATTGGTGCCTACTATATTCTAAATATTTTGTTTGGCACTGGAGATACAATAGTGAACAGAACAAAATAGATATGGTACCAGACTAGAGAGCTTACAGTATACCAATTAATAAATAGATTGCTGCAGAAATCCTTATAAAGTCCAATTTCAACCTTTAATTCCTTCTATTTCCTTTGTTGGTATTCTGTTAAAGAAGGTATGTGTGGTGGTCTGAAGCTGTATGTACACCAGAAAAACATGTTCTTAAATCTAATTCATTACTGTGGGTATAAACCCAATGTAAATAGAATCTTGTGATGAGGCTGCTTTAGTAAAAATGTGACCCACCTCATTCAGGATGGGACTTAATGCTATTACTGGAGTCATTTATAAATGGAATGAATATACATATTCATTATATATATATAAGGAAAGCCAGTGAAACAAGAAGCTGAAAGCAATGAAACCCAGAAGAGAAGGGAGAGACCAGCAGATGCTGCCATGTGTCTTTCCATATGGCAGAGGAGCCAAGGATCACTGGCAGCCGGTCTTCAGAAAGAAAGTATTACCTTGATAATGCCTTGATTTGGACATTTTCTTGGCCTCAAACTGTAAGCTACAGTTTATGGAAATAAATTTCCATTGTTTAAGCCAACCCATTTCATGGTATCTGCTAACCATGCAGTCTAAGAAACCACAACAGCATGTACTGTCAATTAAAAAAATAACGATATATTATGATAGGGTCTAGTCTTTGAATGGAAGAATTGCTTCTCCCACTGTCATGAAATTACTAGCTAGTCATTTAAGACAAAGACAGGAGTATAGCATAGTAGTAAGAATATAGGCCTTAGAGTTAAAAATCAAAATCAGGGTTTGAATCTCAGTTCTCCTTCCTGTTCTTCAACCTTGAACAAATTACTTAATGTTTCCAACGTTAATAGTGTCTATTGTTTCACTCTCTGTAATAGGAGAATAACAATGCACAATCCCTGGGGTTTATTTCAGTTAGATATTATCAGCTTCAGGTAACAGAAAACCCAATGCAAATGAATTTAAAGAACAAGGAAACACATTGACTCGCCTAACTGGATGTATGTAGGACAGGTTTCAGGGTTGTTTCATCAGGTGAATCAAGGATGTCATTAGGAACCTAGGTTCCTTGTTTTACCTCCCTGTCATCCACAGTATTGCCTCATCTTAGGGCTCTTCCTCTTCATGATCTGGTGGGCTACCTGCCAGAGCAATGGGAACTACATGCTTCCTTGTTTCATCCAACAGGAGACAAAGGTACCTCCTGCTCAGCCATTGGACAAAAATCATTTCCTTTAGTCTCAGTGGACTGATATAGGCCATATGCTCTCCCACAATGCTTAACTCTAAAATGTCACCAGGGGAATGACATGGGTTGATTGGCTCAGGCCTGGGTAAAGGGGATAGGATTGCCATGATTGGTTTAGACTAATTGGAGCATAAACTAGCCCTGAGTTCAATATCCTAACGTACATTGGTGATATATCATGAGGGAAGATGGAATTGATTTGGGCAGGAGATTTTTTGTTAATGAGTGAAATACTCAAATTTAGATAAGTTTGGAGAATGCAAAAGGGCACTGCAGTCAGAGGTGTACAAGTGAAGGGCTTTTAAAAATTGATTCCCCCCACCCCCTGCCGGGCTTGCTATCTGTGTCCATTTGCTGGGTGATCTTCTGTGTCTGTTTCTTGCCTTCTCTTCTCAGTTTTCTCCTCCAGGCTTCACCGGGATTTGATCCTAGGGACCTCCAATGTGGGAGAGAGGCACCCTGTCACTTATGCCACCTCAGTTCCTGGTTCCTGGTGCATCTTGCCTTGATTCTCCCCTGCATCTCTTTTGGCGTCATCATCTTGCTGCCTGGGTCACCGCGTGTCCTTGTGGGCCTGGCTCGCTGTGCGTCCGCACAGGCTTGGCTTGCCTGCTTGCCTCTTTACCAGGAGACCCTGGGAATCAAACCTGGGTCCTCACATATGGTAGATGGATGCCCAATCACTTGAGCCACATCAGCTTCCCTAATTGATTGTTTTTTGCTTAGAAAAGTTGTAGGTTTACAGAAAAATCATGTAAAAAAATACAGCATTCCCATAAATCCCCCTATTGACACTTTGCATTAGTGTGGTAACATTTGTTACAATTGATGAAAGATCTTAAAATTGTTCTTTTAACTATAGTCCATAGTTTACATTAGTTATATTTTTTCCATACGTCACCCAACTATTAACACCTTTTATTAGTGTGGTATATTTATTATAATTCATGAAAGAACATTTTTATAATTGTACTATTAATTAAAGTCCATTGTTTACAATAGGATCCACTGTGTTATACAGTCCTATGTTTTATATTTTAATTTTTAGTCTAGTAATGTATATATGATCTAAAATTTCCCCTTTTAACCACATTCATATATATAATTCAGTGCTGTTAATTGCGTTCACAATAATGTGCTACCATCACCACCATCCATTTCTAAAACTTTGCAATCAACCTATATAGAAATTCTGTACAAATTAAGCATTAACTCCCCATTATCTACCCCCAGCTCAGTCTCTGGTAACCCATATTCTAAATTCTAACTCTATGAGGTTGCTTATTGTAATTATTTCAGTGAGATCATACAATCTTTGTCCTTTTGTATTTGTCTTCTTTCACTTAGCATGATGTTTTCAAGGTTCATCCATGTTGTCACCTATATCAGGATTATATTTCTTTTTATGGCTGAATAATATTCCATTGTATGTATATACCACATTTTGTTTATCCATTCATCGGTTGATGGACACTTGGATTGCTTCAATATTTTGGCAATTGTGAATAATGCCATTTATGAACATTGGTGTGCAAATATCTGATTCCCAGCTTTCAATTATTTTGGGTATATATCTAGTAGCTGGATTGCTAGGTCATATGGTACTTCTATACTTAGCTTTCTGAGGAATGCAAAATTGTCTTCCACAGCAGCCACACCATTTTACGTTTCCACTAACAATAAGTGAGTGTTACTATTTCTTCACATCTTCTCCAACACTTTTTATTTTCTGGGTTTTTTTTTGAATAGTAGTCTTTCTAGTGGGTGTGAAATGATATCTTGTTGTGGTTTTGATTTGCATTTCCCTAATAGCGAGTGATGTTGAGCATCTTTTCACATGCTTTTTTGTCCATTTGTATAGCTTCTTTGGATAGATGTCTATTGAAGTCAGTTGCACATTTTTAAATTGGATTGTTTGCCTTTTTGTTGTTAAGTTGTAGGATTTCTTTATATATTCTGTATATTAAACTTTTATTGTATATGTGGTTTCCAAATATTCTCTCCCATTGTGTAGGCTGTCATTTTACTTTCATGATAAAGTACTTTGAGGTGCAAAAGTGATAAATTTTGAGGAGGTATCATTTATCTATTTTTTCTTTTGTTGTTTGTACTTTGGGGTAAAATCTAAGGAACCATTGCCTTATACAAGTTCCTGAAGATGCCTCTGTATGGTTTCTTGTAGAAGTGTGATAGTTCTGGCTCTTACTTTTAGGACTTTGATCCATTTTGAGTTGATTTTTGCATAAGGTGTGAAGTAAGGATCCCCCTTCTTTTGTTGCAAATGGAAGTCCAGCTTTCCCAGCACTGCTTATTGAGGAAACTATTCCTTCCCAAGTGGGTGGTCTTTGTTCCCTTGTCAAAAATCAGGGGAGTGGATGTGGCTCAAGCAGTTGAGTGCCTGCCTCCCACATGGGAGGTCCTGGGTTCAGTTCCCAGTGCCTCCTGAAAAAACAAAAACAAACAACAAGCAAAACAAATGAAAAAACCAACTCAGGGAAGCTGATGTGGCTCAGAGACTGGGATTGCATTGAATCTATAATTTGCTTTGGGTAGGATTGACGTCTATTTTTCTTGTGCCTGAATATACTTTATTTGTAATTTAAAATTCCATTTTGAATTTTTAGCCTTAAAAATGTTTACCCATTCTCTCATGCAGAAAATGAAACTGATACAAGTGTTCACTAGATCAGTGTCATCTCTTGAAGATATAGTCAGAGACATGTCATATTATTGAGGTCTTATCTTCTAATATATACTATAAGAAAGACATAGTTCTTAAAAACATGGAATGCCTGAGGTAAAATCCCAGCTTCACTACATACTAGTGATACAACTGTGGCAAATTACTTAATGCTTTTGCCTCAATTTCCTCATCTGTAAAATGGGGAGAGTAAGAGTACTTAATTCACAGGGTTGTTATGAGCAACAAATGAGTTATTTATAAGCACTTGGAACAACGACTGTTACATAGAAAGAGCTATAAAAATGTTAATTAAATTAAATTATATATATAATCATCAGCAATAGTAGTTAGTAGACAATATATTATTTGAAGGAATATTGTGTCGGATATTAATAGATGTTATGATCTAAAAGAGTTCTTTGATCAAATAAGTTTGGGAAATTTCGCTGAAATAATATTGATCAGGTTTCTTAACTATAGAACTTCTCAGAAACTTTGATATACATTATGAGTCCACTGATCTAATGTTCTGTATGCTTTTGGAAACACTGTCCTATGAGATTTATAAGATGTGGAGGGAGGGTAAAACGGGAGGCTAAAGGACAATACCAGTTATATTTTGTATGCTAAGGGGTGGCTGCCTTCTCTTAAGTCCAAATTACTCAACACCTCCCCACCCTAAATCATGGAGAGAGGCCATAACTCTCTTTATTGTTATATGCTAAATACATATGTAAATTGAATGTAAATAAAGAACAAGGCTTCAATCCCTGAGTTGGGATCTGGCCTCTACTGTGAATAATTTTATGGCCTTAAGGTTCTTAACTTCTCTTAGCATCAGTTTCTTATCTGCAAAAAGGAAGGCAAGGACATCTATAAAGCCCAGTGCTGCTATAGGATTTCAATGAAAGAATTAATATGCATCAAAGCACAGGCTGTCATCATACATAAACATACATTTCTGCCCTCTTCTCTCCTCTGTCCATGTCAACTCCTCCTTTATTCTTTTTAGAAAGGCAAAATTGATTATATATTAAACATACCTCTTGTACTTATTGAAAATGATATTTTTGCTAAAGATATATAATAGAGAAGGTACTTTTTTGCTCTGTCATAATTATTTATTTTTCTTAAAGTATAAATTTGTTTAAAAACCAAATAAGCTTCACAAATTTGAATGTTATTCTTGTACATGGACTATACTAATTTTTCTTTGTCATGCAAATTTTAGTATATGTGCTATGAACACCACCATAAATTTCAATATTTTATTAATGAGTAGATACTAAAGAATATTTATAAAATCTATGTATTATAAGACATAAAAATAATGATTCAGTAAACACTTGTGATTCTACCATCTAGTTTGTGAAGTAGAATATTACTATTACATTTGAGTTTTCCTTTGTGATTCCTACTCCATTTCCATTTTATTTCCTCCATCCTTAGATTTTAAAAAAGGTACCCTTAATGTTGTGTTTATCATTCCCTTCCTTTTCATGAAGGCATTATTATACTTTATTATATAGCAACTTGCTAGGATTGACATCTTAACAATATTTATCTTTCAGTCCATGAACATTGAATGTCCTTCCATTTATTCAGGTCTTCTTTGATTTCTCTTAGCAGTGTTTTATAGTTTTCAGTGTACAAATACTTTACATCCTTGGTTAGACTTATTCCTAGGTATTTGATTATATTAGTTGCTATTGTGAATGGGATATTTTTCTTGATTATTTTTCTTCTAATTGTTCATGGCTTGTGTGTATAAAGACTACTGATTTTGGGGTGTTGATCCTACTTTGCTGAATTCATTCATTACCTCTTGGAGCTTTGTTGTGAAATATTCAGGATTTTCTGTATATAGGATCATGTCATTTACAAATAGAGAAAGTTTTACTTCTTCCTTTCCAATTTTGATACCTTTTATTTATTTATTTTTCTTGCCTAATTGCTCTGCAAGAACTTCCAGTACAGTGTTGAATAATAGTGGTGACAGTGGGCATCCTGATGGCTCACCTGCGCACAGGGCCTAGCGGCTCACCCGAGGCCTGTAGGCTCACCTGCTTGCGGGATCTGGTGGTGCACCCGCGTGCAGGGCCTGGTGGCCCACACGCATTCTATATTTTTCTTTTTTTCTTTTTACCGGGAGGTCCCGGGTATCGAACCCAGTTCCCTCCATAAAGGAGACGGACACCCAACCACCCAAGCCACATCTGTCCCCCTGCTCTATCTCTTAAGGTTGATCAGAGATACCCAAAGTTACAGTCTTTTCCCATACAGGATGGTCATATAACAAATCAGGCTTAGTTTATCACCAGCATTCTAAAAACCAGACCCAGGAAGAAAGACTAGGTCTGGGGACACATGCATGGTTTCTAATGTAGCGAATGTTTAGCCTACCCTGATTATCACAAAATCAGGACAGTGAGAATATTTGCATATGGGCATTTTTTTTATTTCAGTTATTGTAGCCTTCAACTCCAGTAGTTCTGTTTGGTTCCTTTTGAGAATTTCTCTATCTTTACTGAGATTCTCATATTGTTCATTCATTGTTTTCCTGATATCTTTTGGTTCTTTCTCTGTATTTTCCCTCATCTCCTTGAGCATTTTTTAAAATCAGTTTTTTAAAGGCTTTGTTTGGTATGTTTACATTTTGGTGTTCTTTGTTGATGTTTTCTGCAGTTTTATACTCTTTCTTTGGATGAACCATCATTTCCTTTTTCTTTTTCTTCTACTGTTCTGTTGCAGACTTTACATTTTAATATTTTAAAATGTTAATTCTTGGATTTATTCCCTGAGATGTCTCTTTCTTAATTATGTATTTAATTATGTATCAAGATGGTGATAAGACAGAGATTTTCTTGAGTCAGCCCTCCTATCAGAAAGATCTGCCCAGGTGAATGCATCCTTGTTTTTCTTGGCTTCTGTCTTGTCCTGGGCTTTTGCTTGTTAGTTGTTTTCAACTTTCCCTGTTTACAGGAGTTTGGTTGTCTCCTCTGATTCCCAGGAGACAGACCTCTCTTTCCCAGGTGTTTAAAGCTGGCAAGCCTTTGCCCTAGACTTTTTGCCTCTATAGCCTCTTCCGCTCCTTTCATTCTCTCAAGGTGTTTTTGCTTTGAGGGGAAATTCTGTGAGGAGAGGAATGCCAGAGAATACTTTACCACTAAGTCATTCCCAGCTGACACAGGGCCACAGACCGATGAAGAGGGTGCAGACTGGCCCCAAAGCGCCATGTGCAGGGTGTCATCAAAAGTGCCAAGAGCTTCTTCCTCAGCTCCCCAAAGATGAGCTTTCTTGGACTGCCCAGCAAATGCAGCCCTTGAACTAGCTGTCCCCTCCTGCCCTGAGGAAGTATCGCATCTTTAAATCTCGGCTGCAGGCTTTAACTGGGTGGTGTTGAATTAATGTATCCCACTCCCTCTGTCCTGGTAGGTTGATACAATGGCTGCCCTCAGAGCTAGGCCTCTAGCGTACAGAAATCAGTAAGTCAAAAACCATGATCAGTGATTAGCCAGTCTCACTCCTGGTTTTGGGAAAGAGGATTTTTATGTCCCTTTCTGTTACCAGCTAGCTAGCCAGGGACCAGACCTCATGGCAGCCTGCCATGAGAATGGGGGATGTGTGCTGACAGGAGCCCACCGCACTGAGAGAGCAATTTACTTTTCTTTACCATAATTTATCTACCTCTTCTTCCCTCTCTTCTTGCCTCCAGAGTTTCACAATGGTTGTTTCAGCCAGTTCCTGCCTGTTTAATAGTTGTTCAGGTTGAAGGACTGAGTCTATGAACTCTGCCATCTTTCTACCAGAAAGCTCCTATTATCTTTTTTTACCTTCTTTCTGACTATTCCCCCCTCTCTTATTTTGCTTCACATATACTGGCCTCTTGATGCTAGGAATACTGTTGCATCAGGGCTTTTTCCTTGGTTGTTCTCTCTCTGTTTTTCCCCCCAGATATCTACATGGCTCACTCTCCCACCTCCTTTAAGTTTCTGCTCAAATGTTACCTGCTCAGTGAAACCTTCCCACTCAATCCTATTTGTGATTGCCTCTCACATACCTCCGTTTCCATTCCTTCCTTTATTTTTCTTTAGAGTACTTAGCACAATCTTATATACTATTTATTTCACTTTATAAAAATTTTTTATTGGACCAGAACAGAAACTCTGCAAGGACAGAGATTTGTTATTCACCTTACTGTGTTTCTCATGCCAGAATAGTGGCCTCAATGAATATTTGTCCAATAATAAATGAATAAGATTCATGCTGATTTGTGTTATAATTGAATGCCAGAGGAGGAGAGATTCTCCTTACCAAAAATTTTTTGAATCTCATCATTTTTTGCTGGCCCTCATGACTTATTGTAACTTTTTTTTTCATTAAAAAATTGAAAAAATATATTTATGTGCATTTTATTTTATTTTTATTCCTCCCCCCTCCCCAGATGGCTCCCTCGTTTGACTGTTCATTGTCTGCTCATTGTCTGTGCTCATTGTGTCTGCTGGTCCTCTTTAGGAGGCACTGGGAACCAAACCCTGGTCCTCTCATGTGGGAGGTGGGTGCCCAACCAACTGCTTGAGCCACATCCACTCCCCCCAAATTTTTTAATGGAAGTATATCATTCATACATGAACATACGTAAACAATAAATATATAGTAAAAGTTGTGAACTTACAAAACAAGCGTACATATCATTATACAGGGCTCCCATACATCACCACACCACCACTACCTTGCATTGTTGTGAAACATTTGTTACAAACTATGAAAGAGCATTGTCGAAATGTAACTACTAACTTTAGCCCATATTTTATATTTGGTGTATTCCTCCCCCCGCCCCCCCCAATCCACCTGATCATTAACACCTAATTTGCAGTATCTTTAAGGTTTAGCCATGAGAGTTTAATTGGGTCTCCTGTCTCAGCAACATGATGACACATCATGGCAGCTACTTGGACTTAAGAGAATTCAGGTTGGATACATTGTCCAATTCTGTTGAATATGCTTTTGGTATGTTAATTTGTTCTGGGTTTTAAGAATTCCTTTGAGATTCTCTTATGCAGCTTGACTCTCTTTTCTCAGTGATGTTTATCTCAACTCCTATATGACACTTTCTTCCCTTTTTTTTTTTTTTTTTTTTTTTTTTTTTTTTTTTTTTTTCTCTTCTTCTGCTGTCTCTGTCAGAGAGGATTTATTATACTTCAGTCTGGTTTCTCACTCCTTTACTGACACAGATACTTAAGGATAATTTTATAAGGATCTCATGAATAAGTTTTCCATTCAGAAGCAGAGGTTTGACACTCATCAGTCTATTCTCTCTGTATACATTTTAAATTATATAATTGAAGAAATAATTATGTGGAGACTTAGTACTACCCATGATGTATGAGGTATAATTTATTGTGGTTATTGGATGATAACTCTTGACTTAAAATGTCTATTCAAATTAATATTTAGTTTTGTTTATGAGAATGAAACACATTTGGATCATTGAGGTTAATATTATGGTAATACCCTTTTGTAGACTAACTTCAAATCACACCTTCAGGTCTATCTCTGTCATGAGATTTTCTCTGATTCGATTTATATAATTTTCAATCTCTTGGTACAATTCTGGGCTCAGACTTTTCCTTTCATTCCTCTTTGTAGTATGGTATATAGATTTAGTATTGTGGAGTGGTAAAGGACATGGGCTATGGATTCAGATAAATTGGGTTTGAACCCAATATTGCCATCTATTACCCCTGTGATTTTGAACAAGATACTTTACCTCTCTAAGTCTCAGTTTCCTTATATATAAAATGGGAAAAATAAGAGTTCCTACTTCATTGAGTTGCTATGAAGATTAATAACATAATATATATGAAATACTGACTGGCATATGATAAGCAGTCAATGCATACTAACTGTTTTTAAATATACATACTCAGTATGTGTGTGCTGATTAGAAGTTATCTGCAAACACTCCTTCATGCAATGTGTTTTCTCTG
>JAQZBX010064417.1:0-16499 GCA_029593785.1 Cabassous unicinctus | reverse complement strand
TACCTACGTGTTCAGGAGATGATGCTTAAATCAGACTCTGCCAAAGAATGACCTGAACTGTATACATTTTCTCTGACTTCTTGGAGGGATTGACAAATTTTCTAGAACTTTAGCCAAATATATTCTCATCCTTTTAGATCAGGGATCAACAAAATATCACCCATGAGCCAAATCCAAATCCATCCCACCTCCTGCTTTTTGTGTGTGTGTGTGTGTGTGTGTGAATGAAGTTTCATTGGAACACAGCCACGTCCATTCATTTATGAATTAATTCGTTTATTTGCACTGCAGCAGCAAGGCTGGAAATATTTGCTATCTGGCCTTTTATAGAAAAGTTTGCCTTAGTTTAACCACAAGATAATTATTTCCAAATTCATGGTAGATAAACACATCATACTTCCTAAACAATTTTTTTTTCCTGTAGTAGAGGTAGACCCAAGCTATGCATGGCTGAGCTGGCTCGAATGTAGATGCTGTATAGTCACCAAAGGAACAAAACGATTTGGGCCTCTAGTTTTGATTGACACACAGATCTTTTCATATTTCCCTGGGAAAAAGTGAGGTTGACCTGAAATGAGAGCAGGGTGTCTGTGTTAGAGCAAACCTGGCGTTGCTGCACGTGAAGCTTCATTGGGAATGTTTTGGAAGTGTTTGCTGTAAGAGTGCAGGACCAGATCTCTGGCTCTTGCCACTAAAATGAACTTATTTTTCTGAATTGATTCTAAGTCAGAATGCCTTGGACTCGGGCTCATGGAATGTCTGAGAAGTTCTGTCACTCTGTCCCTTTGGTGTGTGGAGGGGGGTTGACCTTGGGGATGTGGCTCAATACATGAAGCTGGCTCTTGGCTTCTCCTCCTGCCCCCTCCCCACCATGTTCAGAGCTCTTTGGCCTCTGTCACCAAATTCAAAACCTAGGTTTGGGACAGGAAAATATGATTTAAGCCAAGCTTCAGATATTGTATTTTTCATCTTGATTTGGTTTTGTTGGGAGCAGCAAGATGTGGTGGGCTTTGGGGCTAGGCTTTGGCTTGCCTACAGCACTGCTCCTCTCTAGCGTGATTAGTAACCAGCACTTTCCAGGCTCGGTGCTAGATGCTACGTGCTGTAACCGAATAACACAGGCACTAACTCTTGCTAGTGGGAGTTGGGGATAAGTATTCCATAAGAATGGAAAAGCAGCCCTCTGCTTTGGATGCAAGGGCCATCATGCTAGACTGGATTGTTCCTAGTTCTTTCCCCTTCGTTCTATCCATTGGACTTTGCACTTCTTCCCTGTAAAGAAGTAGCCTGCTTCCCTACCCACGGAGGTTGAGACCAGCCATGGGACTTGCTTTGGCCAGTAAAACATAAGTAGAAATGTCTATGTGCGCTCCCTAAGAAGCATTTCATGTTTCTGCTTGTCCCGCTTTTATTTCTGTCATTGTCACGAGGGGAACTTTGTGGCTGCTCCACTAGTCCAAGGAGGATGAGAGTCACTTGGGGCAGATCTGGACCCAACCTGCAGCCCAGGTAAACCCAGCTGAACCGAGCCCAGATCAGCTGGCCCCAGACAACCTGCAGATTTGTGAGCACAGTTTAATGATTTTTGTTTTAAGCCGCCGAGTTTGGGGTCACCATTTTCGGGTTTCAGTCCACATGGAGTCTGCAATTGCTGGATGTTCAGTGGTGGCACGTATTTTTTGCCTAGCCCCATTCCACATGCTGCAAACATAGACGTGAACAAAATCATATTCTCTGTGATTAGAGCACACCAAGTTGTGGTGGGACAAGAAGGAGAAAGAATTGTAGTAAAGCAAGAAACCAGCAGGGATGGTGGTAAGCACAGTGTATTATGGCTCACCCAGAAGGGCTTCCTGGAGGAGGTGGTAGGTGAGCTAAGTCTTCATGCATGAGTAGGCATTACCTGGATAAATAAGACAGGTGGGAGAGAATGGCCCTTACTTATTATCACACAGGTGTGTCTGATAAATAACTGTTGGCTTTGGAGCAGTTCTACTATATCATAGATTTGGTGATATTAGTATTAATATCATTTGATAAACACTGTCTGAGGCAAGGCCCTTGAGTATTTTGCATGCCTGAGCTCATCCTGCCATCCCCTGAGTGTTCTGGTTTATAACGTTCATTATGACTCGATGGCCCCTGTGGGGGTGTCTGGGTCTGTATGGAAGTGGGGAACCATGATTCCAGAGGACTGCTCCTGTGATTGTCACGCTTTGATTGTGTTGGGCCAGCGGTTACATATTATTAAGTGGAAAGTCCAGCCTTTGGTGCCGCCATTTGGCCAGCTTGGTTGATTTGTACGTGGTGCTAATGAGGCTAAAGCCATGAGTTCAGGCCCCTGTAAAGATCAATTAGAGTCACTGTTTGGAACTCATTGCCCAGAGGTAAGGTTTTCAGCTAGTACCTAGAATTGGTACCAACAGAAAATGGAGATTCCAAAATGGCTCGGGTGATTTCTTTGAGGACAAACCCGTGATGGTAATAGCTGCAGTCTGCTGAGTTTGCAGCACTGTGCTAGGGGATTTTCATACAATTTCCTCGGATCCTGTTTTGCAGATGAGAAAAGTGAGGTTTAGCGATTGTTACTTGCTTGTAATGGAGCCGTGGCTGGGGCCTGTGTGGACTCAAAGGCTGTGCTGTTTGTAAGCTGCTCGAGGGCAGGTTCTCAAGCTCTGTTTAAATTGGGGATTCGGTTGGCATTTTGGCCCAGGCAGTCCTTTGTGTGGGGAGCTGTCCTGTGCTTTGTCGGATGTTTAGCAGCTTCCCTGGCCCTGCCCTCTAGATGCCAGTAGTCTAGTAGCCCCAAGTGGTGACGACCAAAACCGTCTCCACACATTTCTAAACATCCCCTGGGGAGTGGAGCAACATGACTCCCGGGTGAGAACCTCTGCTTTATGGTATCATTGATGGGGTAACCGAGGGAAACCAGCGTCTCTGATGAGGCGACACGGATAGAGCAGAGAACTCGCAGATGACTTTCCTCGCTGGGGATTTGGATCTAGATGCCTGTGTGTTCTCTGACCTTGTGAACTGGACTGCACACCTAGTCCCCTGGGACGTCCTTGGACCCCCAGCTTCAGGTCTAAACCAGGAGTAGCCTTCATCCATCTGCTTGGCAACCCCGTCTCCTAGCGGCCTCCTTAGTTCCTGCTGAACTTCTAGGGCAGAAATTTTGGAATTGGGTATCTCCTTCCAAGAAGGAGGAAGCCATGTCCTGCCCAGGCCACTGGCCACATGGGATGAGTAATTGGGGAAAGGAGATGTGAGTGAGAAGAAACCCGGAGAGGAGAGCCTGCCAGCATGCGTGTCTTCACACACATCTACATATGCAAATGCGATGTGCATTGTGCCTAGCAGGCGGGTGATGCTTAATAAGTGCTGGCTGTTGTTACCGTTGTTATTGATGCTGTTTATAACTACTGCACTTTTTTGTAAAATAAATAAATAACTAGTTTCCAGAATGCACTCCCCGAGTCTTCGCGCTCCATTAATATTCAACTTAGCTACATTTAATTTTTTCAAGGTCCTGTGTTTAATTTTTTAAAAACCTAGTGAATTATTAGCATTTTAATGACTAATGACATTTAATAAGTAATAACACTAGCAAGGGCTCAAAATGTAAGCCATTTAATTTAACACTGTACTTGTTTTCTCAAAAGAGAAACAGAAAAAAATATGCCTACAAGAAATTCTACATGGTGACCAAATAGTCTCTGAAACTGGAGCTTGTTTTTTTTTTTTTCTTTCTGTTATTAGTAGGATAATGTTCTTTCAGAGTTCCCAGAGCTGCATACAGCAAGAGTTAATTTTATTTAGCAATTTACAACTATGTGCCAGGCGTAGTTTTAAGGGGTTTACAGATACTAACTTATTTAATCCTCATAACAACCCTGCGGGGTAGGTACTATTATTGTTCCCATATTTTAGATGAGTAAGCTGAGGCACAGAGAGGTTCAATGACTTGCCCAAAGTCAAACAGCCAGGCAATGCAGAGCTGGCATTCAAACCCAGGCAGTTTGGTTCCAGCATCTGGGTTCTTAACAAGCACGCTTATTACAGCCTCTTCATTTGCCTGGGAGGAGGCATGGGACAAGGTTTCCCATTCTGCCTCAGTTATTAGGGGAAAGGTAAGGAAGAGAGGAAGCATTTAGTCCTTGCATCTGCTGCTGCCTCCCTTAGTGGTTTCTCCAGGTACTTCTCAACAGTAACACTATGTGTGAAATAGGTTCGTGTCACAGAACTTGGAGAAAGAGAGTGTTACACTGGCAGTAATCTAATCCCATAGGTTATATAGAGAAGAACAAAAATGCCTCTGTATAAATACATTTTATTTCATGCTGTACACAGAAATATGTATCATAAACAGCATGTAAGCAAAACATCTTTTGATATTTTACATGTTGTAGTGGTTATAGTAACAAGACTACACATATGTGAAATGCAATTCTAGTTGTATGTTGTGTCTTAAACAAGAGGTTCTGAAGTGCTCTTAGTTGCATCAATTTTGAAAAAGGCATTTCTGTAGATGTCATGGTTTGCTCCTGAACCTGCCAATTCCAACTCCATCAGTAACTCCAAGCCTTTAGTCTTTCCACCAGAAGCTTGAAGTCTACCCTTGGCTCATAGTTAAGTTTGCCTCTTCTTTGAGAATGCCCACAGAGGGATAGCATCCTCCCTCCCTTCATAGCGTATCCTTTGGAGACTCTTTCAGAGATGGAAAGGTAAATTTTCTTGGCCACGTAGTTGACCCAGCATACTATTTCTGGGCTTTCCATTGTTGACAATTCGAAACCCTATCACAGAGATGGTGGAAGATGGGAACATTTAATAAAAATGTTATTGAATTAAAAATCAACCAGGATCCAATGTGAGCTCTTCTATAAATAACTTATGAAAAGATGTTTCTGTTAGCAAATTTAAAATAATCGTTAGAATCCTTCAACAGATTGCTGCTAATTAGATTGAGAATTAAACAGCTTTGTATGAGTGTAGAGTTAATTAATAGCTCATTACTTTTTTAATAAGCCAAATTCATTTGGAAACAGAAGAGTGACAGCAAAGTTCATCATGGATGGACTGCTAGATTGGGATTGTTTCTTCTTCCCCTGATGAGATAAGGGGTTTAATTAAAGAAAAAGACTCATTTGTATCATGAAAGAGTTTCACACTAAATCCCAATGTCCAGGGGTGGAGAGAGTAACAAATGTCTTTGTTTTGAAAGCCGCCTTGGGCCATTTGGGGTTAATAAAAGTTACGCGTGAATCCCCTTGCTCAACTTTTGAGTTTCAGTTCATTTATAAAGTAACCCTTCTTGAAGTTGAACAGATTCATCCAAACGAATGGAACTTCCTTATACTTCATATTGATTTTCTTTTCTTTTTTTTTCCATTCCAGACACACTAGGATCTTATTTTGCAAGCAATCCTCCTTCCTTCCCACCCCCATTCTTTCTTTTCCTTCTGGTCTCAAACTTCATTATTTCTTCATCTAGTTTTCTGACCCCTCTATGGCCTTGATATTAGATAACATGGAATGGAATGGGATGGAATGAAATGAGCAACATCTGATTTTTAAGGCAGGTACATTCTCATTACCCCATATAGAAATTTTCTGTCCCACTGTTTTCCAGCATAAAGCAACCCTGTTTCTATGCTACGGTATCCCATCAATATTTCTTGGTATCCTTTGGAGTTGGATAGATCTATGAATTTCTCTTTTAGGGTGGGTATGTGCTCACTGAAGTGTGGTTTACATGTGTTCCCACCATTTTGTTTTCCAGCCAATTAAATAAAGTCATCTGCTCTCAGGTTTGAATGAGATGTTAGATGTCATCTGCTAGGGTGTTATTAGAATGCTCTGGTCCTCTGATAACATCCCTGCGAAGTGTGGGTCTGG
Organism: Cabassous unicinctus; assembly: GCA_029593785.1. Taxonomy (NCBI): domain Eukaryota; kingdom Metazoa; phylum Chordata; class Mammalia; order Cingulata; family Chlamyphoridae; genus Cabassous; species Cabassous unicinctus. The sequence continues at coordinate 10,601 of JAQZBX010064417.1, read as the reverse complement.
TATCTGCTAGATCAATAGATGTAGTTTGGGTTTCTTTGTTGCATCTTTGTATACATATGCAGACATAGTTCCATTCAAGTGGTCTGGAGATTTCCCATGCTGGAGTGGGAGAAAGGGCAGAAGAGAATGCCTTTTTCCAGGGAAATGTTCAGTGTCCTGCCTGTTGATGACACTGTGTCCCCCTTCGCACTGAACTGTGACATATAAATGAATTTCTAGCTTTTAAACAGAAGCTTTAGCTGCTTCTGGCAAGCATGAAAGTCTGATAACTAGCAGCTCATTTCAAGAGCTGTTTGCCCACTCCAGGAGTAATTAGCATGGCCTATTTCTCAAAAGGTGGTTAATTCTCAGAGCAATCCATTATATGAATTTCTTTTGAGATCAATTTTTCTCCTTCCCTTTCCAAGTGAGGTTTTGGGCTCTCTGGCCCTCTGCCTTTGAGGTTTCATTTCTCACCAGATTCTTTAACACAGAACAAAGAACCCAGATCTCTAGCAAAGAACTAAAAGAGATGGATGCATAAGTCCCACTTTGGACCATTCCCGAGATGCAGTCAAATAGAGTAGCATGACTTGCCACTCTTCCTCCCGTGGCTTGCGTGGCAAGCCCTTGTGCCTAGACTGTGCAGAGAGGCTAAGTGCTCTGCTCACGTCTGATCCCTCCCTTTTTCTCTGGCTGCTTCTCTGCCACTGACCCTTGAATCGCCTCAGCTACACTATAACTCCTGTTCCCAAGCCCTTCCCAGCCTCCCTTTTCTTTTCTTCTAGGCACTTTCTACAGCTGAGACAAAGTATATGCTTGATAAGTACTTGATGAATCCATTGTTGTTGGATAAATGCTTGTGTCTCTTGCTCTCATCTGAATTTCTCCACTCCCATCCACACTGGACTTGATCTGAAGGTACAGCCTGGTGGTCAAGGTGGGGCTTGAGTCCCTGGGGACAGTGCGGGAGTGGAGTGCCTTTCCAGGACTCCAGGAGTTGGGAGGTCAGGAAAGGTCCACCGCATCTGAAGACAGAGCCGTCTCTCCGTCCATCCGTCTGTTGTCCTCTCCACTACTCCCAGCTCCACCCAAACCACCCTCACACCCCCGCCCCAGATGTCCACTCTGGTTTCTTAACTGACCCCCCCACTTCTTATCTTGCTGCTCTAAAATCTATTTCCAGAGAGAAGACATTTTTAAAAAAGTCTTATTGAAATATAACACATATACAGAAAAGGGCATGTGTCTTAAATGTACATCTTGATGAATATTTACAAACTGAAAGCAGCCATTTAAAGAGCACTGTGAGGAGGGAAGAGGATATTATTAGTACTCTATAAGCTCCCCTTTGTCCCTTCCCAGTTTCATCCAAGGGTAACCACTGTCCTAACTCAGGGTGAAGTTTAAATCATCAACCAGACTTAGTCACTTTTCTGCTTAAAACCTTCTAATAACTTCCCATTACTCCTGGGATAAAAGTGAAACTATTTACCCTTCTCTATCAAACACTTGCTTTCATTCTCGACTTATCTTCCTCTTCTTTTGCCCCTCACTCTCTGTGATCCAGCCATACTTGTCCCTTCTTAATTCCTGGCACGTGCCAAGTTCCTTTTCAGCCCCAGGACCTTTGCACCTGCTGAGCCCTCTGCCTGGAATGCTGTTTCTCCAAATCTCCTCTTTATTTCCAGCCTTCCCTTCAATGCAAACACCTCAGTGAAATCTCTCCTGGCCACTTAATTGAAACTTGGCCTTTCTCATCTAATCTGTCTCTGACACATCCTCTATTTTTTTCCTACATAGATTTATCACTGTAATATCTTGGTTGTTACTTGCCTTTCTCACTTGAACGTCCCCTCAGTGAAGGGAGGGACCACATCTGATTTTTTCATTGCCATATTCTCAGTGCTTAACACAGTAGGCAGTAAATAAATATGGGATGAAAAATAACGCAAAGTATAGTGTGCGTGAAGGTCAAATCTTGAAGGATCAGAGGCAGGGAGTGAAGTCAGGTCCCTTACTAAGAGCTCAGAGTCAAGCTCAGGCTGACAGCTGCCGGTGCTGGTGGCTGACCAGGGTTCCTGAGCAATAGCTTCAGGCTTTTGTGTTTGGCCAGTGGTCATGAATAGCATGGGCTACCACTTTCCATCATGAGCAATCAGCAAGAAGACTTGGGCCCCAAATGCATTTTTTTAATTTAATTTTTTTTATTTTTAAAGAAGCTTTAGATTACATAGATGTTACATAAAAAATACAGGGAATTCACATATGCCCCACACTTCCCCTCCCACACTTCCCCACATTAACAACATCTTTCATTAGTGTGGTACATTTGCTACAATTGATGAACACATATTGAAGCATTGCTACTAACTGTGGACTATAGTTTACATTATAGTTTATACTCTGTCCCGCACAATTTTGTAGGTTATGACAAAATATATAATGGCCTGTATCCATCACTGCAATGTCTGCAGGACCATTCCAATGTCCCAAAATGCCCCCCATATTACACCCATTCTTCCCTCTCCCTCCCCTCAGAACCTCTGGTGGCCACTGCCTTTATATCAATGATAAAAGTTCTTCCATTGCTAGAATAATAATAAGTCTATAGTAGAATAATAATAAGTCTACTTTAGTATTGTTATTCCCCAATCTTGAGGATTTTGGAATGGTGATGCCCAGTCTGCTTCTAATTGAGAGGGGGCTTAGATCCCATGGGGCAGATGCATAGAACTATCTTGCTTGCAGTTGCAGACACTCTCTGTTCCTTGGGATAGATGTTGTCCATCATCATCTCCTTGTTAGTTGTCCTGGGTGAGTCCAATGAACTGGAGAGTAGGTGTTGCAACTCTGCTGAGCTTCAGGGCTCAGCTAGCACATGGATGGACCAAAGATTTAAGTCTCTGGGACATATATTTAGCAAGTATACTGATAATTATAGGTTCAAATTAAAGGTGCAAAAAAGCCATGTGTTGGGAAACTATAAATGAGTCTAACTGTGTTACACTGGGGAGCATAAATCCCGAAGTATGGCCCACTGACAAGGTGCTGAATTCCTAAGCTGTATACCCTGCTTATAGTGTCTGGATGTCTCTAGAGCCCTTAGGAGTCCCACTAGTTGAGGCACTATTCACTGTGGCAGTCAATGAGATCCTGCTGAGAAGTGCATAAGCATAACCTCTGGAATGACCTCCCTACTCACTTTGAAATCTCTTAGCCATAAAAATTCATTTGTATTTATCATTTCCCACATTTGGTCAAGGTCTTTTTCCAGATGTATTTGCTAGTTGGCGCTTGGTAATAATCCCACGGTGCCAGGGAGGCTCATTCCCAGGAGTCATGTCCCAAGCCAGTGGGAAGGTAGTGCATTTATATGCTGAGTTTGCCTTAGAGGTCACATTTGAGCAACAAGGAGGCTTTCAGGAGGTAACTCTTAGGTGGTATATAAATACTAGGTTAAGTTTCAATTTGACAAGAAAAGGTTTATAAGTACAAACATCAATATCAAGGGCCTGGCATCATGGTCTGTATTCTTTCACTAGGCACTGCCCTTGTACTCAGGGGATTCTTGCTGTCCTATTAAAGAATGTAGCAGAACTCCCCAGGATGGGAATTCAATATTCTTTTTGTTATTGTGTGGCTCCCCACCCACCAAGACAATGCCCCATGAACACTTGAACATATTCATATATCTTAGAGGCATGCCCCAGGTGAGCCCCTCTCCATGCATCTTCCCCATCACTGACACTGTGCACCAGTGATCCTCCCCTGCCACAGTTGTGACCCTTCTGTAATCCAAAACCTCTCCAAAAATGAAACTGACAAAATAACCAAATAAAATTAATAAGAAAATGAAATAATAGGTTTTAAAAATAACAAATAAAATACAAAAATTTTTAAAATTTGAGATAATAAAAAAATGTTTTGGACATTGTGTCTTTCATCACTGTAAGATCTGTTATCTTGTATGTACAGTGACATTTTCTTCTGTATATTCCCCCAGTGCCTTATTTTTTTCATTTTGTCTTCAAAGAAACTTTAGGTTACAGAAAAGTCACATAGAGAATATAGGGGATTCCCATATACCTAACTCCCTTCCCCTCTTCCCCTCTCCCCTATTAATATATCAATTGTAACAAATGTACCCCAAATGCATTTTGATGTGTGGGAGACTTCTTGGCCTTTGTATCCTCTTTTTCCTCTATCTAATCAACTCTGGCCCTTTTCCCTAAGGCTCATCCTGATATTATCCATCAAGTGACTACAGTCACTGCATTATGGCATTTGTTTCCTACCCATTGCTATATTGTGTATTGGAGAATATGGAAAGCAACAGAGAAAGAGGAAGAAAAAAAAAATAGGACAATTCAGTAAGGGCTTGACCTCCTCAGATAACTCCAGGTATGGCCATTCAATCTCCATTGGGCAGTGGGGCCTAATCTTGGAATCTAAGTAATTTTATCTCAGATTAGTGCCGGAGGCAATGCATTTGGTTAATGCATTTCTTACTACTTTAAATAGGGACTTTAAAAGGATAAGGTCATTTGCATCTTTTAAAAGGCTTTTTAGATGTCAGACCTTAAACATTCTGTTTTGACTGTCCCATTGCATGGCTCAGAGCAGTGATTTTAACACCTTCAAAATGGTGTGTCTAGTAAGATGATTATTTTGTTTTTCACATTGTTGCCTTCAAGCACATGGGATTTTTTTTCTCTCTGCATTGCTGGGGAATTTGGAATGTTTTGGTTTTTGAAGAAGTCCTCATAAGAAACATCTAAATCAGGGCCAAATTCCTTATCCAGCCTTTGAGCTCCTGCCCCAACCCTCTCTCTTAAGTCATGTGTTTTGGCTATCTACTGCTGTGTAACAAATCACCCCCAAATGTGGTGATTTAATGAATTATTAATTTGTCATTTCCTCTTAGAGTCTGCTAGGAGATTGTGGACAGAGGGGGCTGGCCCTGGAGTCACCTGCACACTCCATCCGGCTGGGTATCCAAGGTAGCTGCCTCACCTGGCTGGCAGCTAATGTGGGCGTCGGCTTTGAGCCCCACTGGGACTATCTGCCAGAGTGGACAAGGTTTGAGCATCTCACAGCATGGTGGCTGAGTTCTGACAGGGAGGGCCCCGGAAGCTAGTGTTCCAAGAGGCAGGAAGCAGAAGCTGCCAGGGTAGTGAGAAGCCACATCTGCAAATGATACGGCATCGCTTCTGCTATATTCTACTAGTCAAAGCAGTTGGAGGCCTGCCTGGATTCAAGGAGATGGAGAAATAGCCTCCACTTCTCCATGGGGGAGGGTCAGGCTTGCACACAGGATGGGAGAAATTGTTGCATCCATATGTGGAAACTACAATAGACCACGCTTTCCCATTTCTTCAGCCTTCCCTGCCTGCAGGTATTCCAAAAGGCAGTGTGCTTTGGGAATGTTTCCCAGTGTGGAGGAATTTCCTAACTTTAATTCACCAATGACCTCTGATAGTTTTAAGGGTTTACACAAATATTAAAGATGTCATTTCTTTCCAAACCTTTACACACACATACACACACCCACACACCCACACACACACCCCTACCTTTGTTTTAAGAGTTTTAGACTGTTTTTTTTAGAGCCCCGTACCACTGTGTGAGAACCATGCTCCTGAAGATCCTTCCATTACTTCTTGCATTTCTCTAACCCACCTGTGTGAGCCTGTTTTAATTTCTGCTGGTGGTGTGTGATTGCGGTATCGATCCTTTGGGCCGAGAACAAAGTGCCTGTGAATGCAGCTGACTCCATCTGCCTGTTGAGACATTAACCAGGAAGCCCGAGCTTGGTGTTAAATGACTGTCGTTTTTTATTTTTCTCTTACACCATTTATTCCAACCCTTTTTTTTTTTTTTAAACCTAATGGAAGATGGGTGTCTTGTATTTTTATTTTTTTAACCAGGGGTTGTGGAATGCTCCGAGTTCTATTGCCATTTTAGTTTTCAGGAGCGATTAGTCCAGCAAATTGGTAAATGCATGTTTTTCTTCTGCTTCTTGCTGCCTTTTTCTTTCAGCAAACTTTTCTAAAGGTGATGAATAGCTGGGAAGATGAAATGTCCACTCTCTGCAGACTAGCTGTCTCCTGCACATCCTCAGCTGCATATCAATCCGAGACTTTTTTCTCCCCTCTTTCGACTCTGCTTGAAAGTTCTAGGTCCTCTGTTTGGCATGTTCATTTCACTTTGCTGTTCTTTAAAGCAGTCTACATCCCCTTCTCCTTTTAACTAGGAAATAGAAAAGTTAAAATAAAAAAATTTAAATACATATTTGTTATTTAATTTTCATTTTCTTTTTTCCTGCACTTAGGTCCTTTTCTAAACTGGAAGAAATCTGGGTGGAGGAACATTCACTCTTTACCTTATTTTTTTGCTGTTTTACTGAACATTTGGACTCAGAGTCATGGGGCTAGAAGGGCTCTTTGGAGACTCAGTCTAAACTTAGATTGTATTGAAGAGGCCCAGGGAGAGGAGAGAGTCTCAGCTCAGGGCAGCCCAGCAATTTAGTGGCTGGTGAGGCCAGAGAGGAGCCTCTCGGGCCCCTGGCTCCTGCTGTTTCTGGGCCACAGGCTGCTCCTGCTGCTTGCTGCCTTGTCTCTGGCCGGGACTGGGGCAGCCTTGGCTTGTCGGGCCAGTCTGTCTGGGGCGGCCTCTCTATCACTGACCCCCACTCCCTGGGCTGGTTGAGTCCTTGTGATGCAGGGCCTCGGTTCACCTGCCGTGCTGAAGAATGAATTCATTTGAGGCAAGACTCCCTCAGCCGCCCAAGAATAAAGCACTTTGCACCAAGAATCAGAGGGGAAGGGGTCCAGCTTTAATTGAAATCCTGCTATGAGCCATGTTTAGGTGTTATTTTATTTAATATTTATTTTCACTTTGCCCCTTAGCATCCCAGGATCGCAGCCATTCCTTAAAGACTAGACACATCAGAGTTTATTGTGATAGGAGTCTGTAGGAAAGGGCAGAAAGGAGAATGAACTGCTGATTCAAGTAGAGTCCGTGGAACTATTGGTCCTTTTGGGGAGAGAGATGGGGCAAAATGAACCTGGAAGCCTCTGTCTAGGCTGGTGGCTCAAGCTTAGTGTGTGCATCAGAATCACCTGCAGAGTTTGTTAAAACATAGATTGTTGGGGCTTCCCTTCCCCCCTTCCCAGGGTTACTGATTCTGTAAATAGAGGTGGGGCCTGATAATTTGCGTTTCTAACATGCTCCTACTGCAGCCTAACCAAAAGCCCCTTACCCATAGCCTTGACAACCCCAGCAATGTGGATGTGTTCTCAGACCTTAGAGAGTTGGACTTCTGAGCTATAATTCTCTTGCAATGCCTGATTTTCCTCTTGATAAGAGGGCCTCAGAAACTAGGGAACCCCTCTGATATTTTGTACCCCTGAATGGACACATACTCAGAAACAGTATTCTGTGTGGGAAACAATTGGAGGATGACTCGAGATAGGATGTAATTGTCAGTCACAGCTGCCACACTCTTCACTGGGCATCTGCTATGTGCCATGGTCATTACGTGCACATCTATGTAATACTCAAAATAACCTTGGAAGGTAGGTGCCGTTATGTTAACCTCATTTTACAGATGTTCTAAGAATCTGCCTTAGTTAGTTTTGATTCTGGGATTATACTTAGCCTGTCTGCCATGTTATGCTTTGTCAATGACACTATGCAACTGTTTTACAAGTCCAGAGAGTAAAAACATCTCCAATGTCAATAACGACAGTAATAGTAGCAACTCCCATCTTATTGAGCACCTACTCTGTGCCCTACCCATTGCTAAACACTTTATGTATTTTGCCCTGTTTAGACTGGAAGGAAGGTAGTATTTATGTTGTGCATGAGGATTAGTAGTTCAGGAAGGTTAAAGAGCTTGCCTGACGTCAGAGTTGGTAAGTGGCAGTGCTGGAATTCGAACCCTGGTGGAGTAGATTTTAAAGCGGGGGCTCCTGGCTGCTATGTTATGTTGATGAGCTGGGTCACATATATCCCAAGACTGTTGCGTGGTATTGGGGGTTTGGGAAGCAGGATAAGTTTGAGGGCAGAGATGGGTTCCATTTGAACATGCTGATTTAAGGAAAGTCTCCAGAATCTTGCTGAAAGCTCTGCTGTGTACAGGGAGCTGAATTTTAGTTGATGGTGGGAAAGGGCAAAACTCAGTGTTGACATTTTTGGAGTATTATTCTGTGATCCAGGACAAGCCCTTTAAACAGTAGGTCTTAGAATTGATTTCAAAATAACGATCGTCTTTCTCATTTCTGTTGCCTCGCCACAGAACACTGGAGATTAAGATAACTTCTAGAATTTATGAAAGATGGTAGAAAAGTTGCAAAGTCTAGTTATGTGTGCTGAACACATGTGCTGTTTAAAGCATCTCCTCTTCATGTATTTCTCTGATATTTGTTTTCCACAGGATATTCGATGAGAGACAGGAGTTAAATTCTTATTGTGGAAGACATTATTTCCTAAAAGGAGCTGAAAATGAATCAGAAGTGTTTTTTCATCATTTATATCTGTGTTTCTCAAGCTTTCCCTCCATTATCTCACTCCTAAGAAGGACTTTTAGGTGTTTTTCTTCCTAATGCCCCCTTCCCTTGAGGTTAAATGGCATATGATTTTATCAGGTAGGGTTGAGTTTAAGGGCCACAAACCATGGTAAAAATCTAAGATTTCTGTTCCCACCCCCAGAAAACTGTTTGCCCCTGTGAGGGGTGATATCAACCCCATTGAGAATGTATGATTTATATAAAGTTTAGTAAAGTCAAAGAATGGAGTATCTGAGTAGGGTTTTAGGGCAAAGAAAACCCTCTTTCCCCATGTCTATGTGTTCAGCCTTGGGTTAAATTTCAAAGGGCCCTCCTCCAGGTTACTAAAATCTGTCTCTTGGCTATCCCTTATACCAGCACATGTTTTGGGGAAACACATTTGTCCCATCAGAGTGTCTTTATTAAGGGGTTTCTGTTGTCCTTGTGCTCTTGGAGTGTTGGCCTCATGTGGGAGGTTGTCTGGCCCGAGGTCTTCATGGCAACCTTGAAGGAAGGTGGGACCTCGTGTTGCTGGGTCAGGGTGAGTGAGAACTGTGGGGCCAGTCGCTGTCCTCTGTGTAGAGTGGGGGACTGAGTGACGAGGGCTGAGTGTTGACCACCAGCAGGGGGGAATGGTGGATGTGTGAGCATTTGGGGAATGTATGAGTTTATGGGCATCTAGTTTTCTAGGGCTGCATAACAAAGTACCACACAGTGGGTGGCATAAAACAGCAGAAATTTATCATCTCACAGTTCTGGAGACTAGAAGTCTGAAATTAAGGTGACGCTGGGGTCATGCTTCCTCTGAAGCCTGAAGGGGTCTGACAGTGGCTTGCCAGCCAGCCATGGAATTCTTTGACCTGCAGCGTAACTCAATCTCTGCTTCTGTACATGGGCCTCTTCTCTCTCTCCTTGTCCAATTCTCCCCTTCTTATATGGACTCCAGTCATTGGATGAGGGCTTGCCCTAACATCTTCAAAGGTCCTGTTTCCAAATAGGATCATAGTCACTGGACTGGGAGTTAGGATTTGAGCATATCGTTTTGGGGGACACAGTGCATCCCATAGCAATGGGGTTGGGGGTTTGCCAGATTGGCAGGGGTAGGGTGACATTGGGCTGTGGTGAATAGGGGCTGCTGGGTCAAGCAAGCTGACACTTTGTCTCCAGTCTTTTCCTTCTGTCACTCAGGCCTAATCTCGGCTCCTCTTTCTCTCCAGGTGTCCCTTCCCGTCTCTTATTTGGTTCTCCTTGGCTTCATTCCTTCTTTCTATATGACTTTCCTCTTTTTGTCTCTGTCTTTTAGTTATGCTTAACCCTTGAGACAAGGATTTGGATGCCAGTCGTTTATTCTGGAGGGGAGCCCAGGGAGAAGGGGATGATGAGACTGGGAAGTGAGGGAAGCCAAGAAAGGTGGGTTACTGTGTGGGGAACTGGAGTGCAGCCCTGCTGGGACCTTCAGAGAGATTGTATCAAACATACCCCAGAATTGCCAACCAAGAGACAGGGAAGCAGCTTCCACTTCCTGCCTGCCCTGCAGGCTGGTCAAGCCTGCCCCCAGGCCAGAAAATGCCCTCAGGGCCCTGTCGCCTTGACAGGAGCCTTCTGCAGATGATGACAGGCTTGCTGAGTGGCTGCCATACTCTGTTTCTCTCTTTCTCTGACTCTGAACATCTTCGTATCGAAATGAAGTAAATATTTTGTTGGATTTTTTGAAAAACATGCTGTGTCTCTCATTCCCAATGTGAAAATTAGGACAGCTGAATATTTCATTTCCACAAGTTAGTTATATACATTTTAAAAATTGTCTGGGGTCTCAAATGGTGTGTGTGTATTTATGTGCATATGTATCAATGACCTTCAATGAAAAGCTCTTCCAAATTGAAGTATGTTAGACATATAATCTGAGATATTCGGCCAAAACTTTGATTTTTTTCTTTTCCAGACAATTGCCCCTACTCCAATGATAGTGCCAGGGTTTTGGGGATAGCTGTAACCCAGGTTAGCTCCATGTAGGCTGACATACTGAATAATCAGTCCCAGAATTTTTAAGCCTTTTCTATATTGTCCTAT
>JAQZBX010064416.1:0-16489 GCA_029593785.1 Cabassous unicinctus | reverse complement strand
TTTTTTTTTTTTTTTTTTTTTTTTTTTTTGCAACAGATAAGTAGATATATGAATATTTTCTTGTTTTCCCTTTTTATTTCTTACATGAAAGTTAGCATGAGTTGATAGATAGATGATAGATAGATAGATAGATAGATAGATAGATAAAACACTTTGCTTTTTTCAATTACCAGTGTGTCCTGAAAATCTCTTCACATCAGTGCATAGAGATCTTTCTCATTCTTTTTAGTAGTTGCATAGAACTCCATTCATTGTACCTTAGAATGAGCTCTCAGGTTTGATTCCATAATTTTCAAAGTACAAATTATGCTGCAATGAATAGTCTTGTGCAAATGTATCTTCTTATTGTTGGTGTGAATCTTTAGGGTAAATCCCTAGAATTAAAATTGCTATATGGAAAGATATTGTCAAATTTTCCAACATAAGGGTTTTACCATATCTTCCTGTATTAGTGAGCCAAAAGGGTGCTGATGCAAAGTACCAGAAATCTGTTGGTTTTTATGAAGGGAATTTATTTGGGGTAGAAGCTTACAGTCACAAGGTCATAAAGGGTAAGTTACTTCCATAACCAAAGTCTATTGCCACATGTTGGAGCAAGATGGTTGCTGGTCTCTGTGAGGGTTCAGCCTTCCTTTTCCGGCTCCATGGTCCCAGCTTTTTCCAATCTTAGCTGTAGTCTGGGATATGGCTCATCTCTCTTCCCAGGGTTCGTCTCTTTCTGGGCTCAGCTTCTCTGCTCTCTTCACAAGGCCAGCTGTTAACTATCAGGTGAATGGCTTGGCTCTCTTCCCTGGGTTCCAGCATCCAAAACTAAACTCTTTGTGCTGTCCTTCTCCGTGTATTTACTCCCCTGTCTTTGACTGAGCATCATTTATATAGCCCACAGCTATAGGCTAGCTGTAGGCAGGGACTCAAACCCGAGTTAATGACGCGGTCAAATAAAAGCCCTAATCTTGATTTAATAATGTAAATGTGAAACCTCTGAGTCAAATACCATCTAATACACCCAGAAGAACAGACCAGTTTACAAACACAATCCGTATTTCTGTTTGGAATTCATCAAAAATATCAAATTGCCACACTTCCCATCAGCAATGTATGAGAGGTCTTATTTCCCCATAGTCTCAACAGCAGAGTACATTGTCAAGTTTGTTATTAGATTTCGTTATTTTGCCAATCTTGGGTGAGAAATAAAATCCCAGTATGGTTTTAAATCATATTTCTCTGTGAGTGAAGGTGACTATCTTTCCATATATTTAAGGGCAATCTTAATATCTCTTTCTTAAAATTTCACATCGACATTTGCCCATTTTAATAGAATTTTGTACTTTTCCTTCAATTTTTAATTTTAATATATAATGGATATTAGTTTTTCCCTGTGATATGTGTTGTAAATATTTTTGCAAATTTTCCATTTGTTTATTGGTTTAGCCTATGATTTTTTCTATGCAAATGCATTTTTATTATTTTAATTTAGTCAAATATATTGATTTTTTGTTTATTCATCTGGATTTCATGTCATAGTTAGGAGCCTTTACCAATGTAATTCACCCATATTGTCTTCTAGAACATGTATGGTTTTATTTGCTAAATTTAGATCTGTGGCCTATTTGGAGTGTATTCTTGTATATGCTGTGAGGTATGGATCTAATTTGCTCTCTCTCCAAATTCAGTTGTCACAGAAAACTAATTTAAATGTCCACACTTTTCCTGATGATATGAGACGGCTCCTTTATCGTGTGCTAAATTTGCATATGTATGTGTTTCATTTTATGGACTTTCTATTCTATTTCACTGGTCTGTCTATTCATGTTTCAGTACCATACTGTATTATTTATAGAGGATTAAATGCTTTAATAATTGTCAGGGCTAGTTCTCCCTTGCTCCCCAACCCCTTGCTTTTCTTTTTCATTGTTTCCCTAGCTATTTTTGCGTGTTTTTCTTTACTTATGAACTTTAGCATCAACTTGTCTAGCTCCTTTAAAAAAAAATAATGTTATTTCTATTGGGATTGTGTGGAATTTATAAGCTAACTTGGGAAGAACTGGCATCTTTATGATATTGAGTCACCTTATCCAAATACAAGGGATATTTTTCCATTTGTTCAAATCTACTTTTGTGTCTTTCATGAGTACTTTAAATTTTTTCCTTATATAGGTTATATTTTTTGTTAAATTTGTTGCTAAATATTTTTTCTTTTGTTATAGTATCATAAACGATATTTTTGCCATAATTAAATATTTTTTGTTTGTGTATGGGGAGAGGTGTCTTTGATTTCTGATATATTGCATTAGTGGATTTTCTATTAAGAACAAACCTCAAATTCCTCAAATAAATTACACATTGGCATAATGTATTATTTTCTTGATGTGATATTATATTTAGTTTTTAGAATTACTATACATGAGTAAAATTGGCATATAATTTCTTTTTTTTAGTGGCATTATAATCTCATTTTATTTGTCTCATTACAAAAAAGTTATTCTACATTTCCCTTCATTTTGTATTCTCAAAATAATTTCATTAGTGTTGGGATAATCTGGTTTTGATGGAGTGGTAGAATTTCCTTCTAAATCTACTTGGGCTGGTGATTTTTATCTGATAGTTTCTTAATAATGTTTTCTATTTCTTCAGTGGAAATTGTTCTCTTTAAGTTTTCTATCTCTAATGGTATAGATTTTGGCAAACAGTATCCTTCTATGAAATTAGCCATTCAATCTAAATTTTTCAGTTTTATTGCAGAGGTCTGAAGAGTAGTATCATAATTTTTAAAATTCCTTGTGTTTTAATGGTTATTTCCACCATTTATAATTTTGCTTTCTCAAATTTTTTATTGATTAACATAGTGATTTGTCTATTTTGTTGTTTTCCTCCATAAAATAATTTTGCATTATTAGATCTATATTTTTCTATTTTATACTCCATTAATTTCTGCTTTTTATATTTATGATTTCCTTCCTTTTGTTTTATTTTCTTGTTGATTTTTTAGGTTTTTGAGCTAGGAATTAATTTTTTTAAAACATATCGATTTTATTGATACATATTAGTAAAGCATATAATCCATCCAAATTGTACAATCAATGGTATTTGGCATAATCACATAGTTCTGCATTCATCAGTTCAATCATTATTAGAGCATTTTCATTATTTCAATAATAATAATAATAATAAAGCAAACAAAAAAGCAGACAAAAAATTCTTCACCTCTCAATCTCTCTATGCTTCCCCTGCTGTACATAGCTGCTATTTCTGGCTTTTCTTGCTTATTTATTTATTTTAAAGCACTTTTATTGAGATATATTCACATACCATACTATCTATCCAAAGTGTATAATCAGTGGTTCTTAGTATCATCGTAATGTGAATTGAGAATTTAATTCATTTATTTTCATTATTTCATTTATTTCAGTATAAATTCTTGAAGGTACTCATTCAATTGTCTAAGATGGTCACTTCTTCAAATTGTTTTATAAGTCTTGATATGTAGTGTTTTTATTGCCATCATTAATATTAATATTGTTTTCTCTTTTTTTAGAAATTCCATAATTTCCATTTGTATTTCCTCTTTTACTCAGGGGTTATTAGAAGTGTTTGTGTGCTTGACTGCCCTTTTGTTATTGTTTGTTTTTCCGAGTGGAAATGGCTCTAAGCCATAATAGAATACTTGGATTTCTCAGATCCATAGCTTCTAGATCATTTAATCTTTCTTAAAACCACTATTCTCAATAGAACTCAAGGGTATTACCTCACTCAGAATGCAGTGGTCGCAAGTATCTAGTTTTCTTCTGTCATACCCTGCAGTTTTTGTTTTTGTTTTGTTTTTGGAGTTGCACTCTCTCTGAATGGACAAAATTAGTTGCACTGGTTTAATCTGGAGTTTTGGCAAAAAGAGTTCATTTAACAGTAATTTCATACTGTTCAAACGTCTAACTGCCTCAAAAATCATTTTCTACCCATTGTAAAAGTGTTGTCCTTCTTTTCTTTATTATTAGATAATTTTATTTTTATTTTGTGGGTCAGATGAAAAAGACTGACTGACGGGTAGGATCAGAGTCCTTACTTAAATTATTTTTTTCTGAAGACCTTTTTTATTTAAATAGAAACTGGGTACATCAAGAGAAAAATCATGGCAGCATTTTGTATATTTTCTCAATCCAGATCCAAATGACTTAGATGTAGTAAAGAAACCTCCAATTCTCAGACAATATCTATTTTTCGTTCTGGATTTTTCATGATACTTGTTTTACAGAAATTTATTAGCAAGCTGAGAGAGACTATATCTTTGTCTCCTTGCCCAGCACAACTAAAATTGGTGCCACATGTCAGAGAAAGGAAAATCTGGCAGTCCAATCAATTTAGCAATTGTTTGTAATACATATATTATTGTGTTAGGAGAAAGAGAGCCATTTGTACCTATGTTGTTAGTAATGACGTAATTACATATTTCTTATACCACTTTAAGTTTCTGATTTTGCTTAGTATTAGTATATATTGTTAAACAATTTAATAATATTGGAAATTACAAGTTTATTTCTATGCATTCAATTCAAACTCAACATTCTTTAAATAGAAAATTGGTGTAAAGTTTAAGAAAATGTCCATGAAATATAGAAGAAAATGTATCTGCAGAATTTTACTTTAAACTAGTTACAATCTAGAAATATGTTTTATACTACATCTATATAATTATAATCCACGGCTATTTCATTTTGGCCAGTTTCGGGTAATAAAGAGTTTTTGTCCTAATGGGTCCAGATGTCCATTTTAAAATAAAGAGTCTTTTGAAATGAAATGATAGAAAAGTTTAGAAATTTGAAATACAGGAAAAAAAAATTCGTAAAGTCTCACTTTGTTTAGAAAGCTCTACATTTTATTTTCAATGTCTCTTTTCTCTAAATAAAAGGAAATAATTTATAATACTCAATTTAATGTAATGTACTAAGTGGCCAAGTGTCAGAGAGAATACTCTACATCATAAACAAAAGTGCACAGTAATTGTCCTTGGAAGTCGGAAGCAAAATGCTTCATAACAAAGTGAAATTCATTATCCTTTCCACTGGCTTGATAATGTTAATATGCCTTAATTGTGTTTAAATCATAAGCAAAGTACATTTCTGCTGGGTTAACTTCCTTACATTTGACTAAATGATTCAAGGAATAAAGCAGCTTGAATTTAATCAAGCAATTTATTTGAATTACACAATGCAATACAATTATGAATTTTTTTTCATTTTCAACTAAAAATTTGTTTTGACATGACAGAAAAACTAGCCAGTATAAAACAAAAGTAAAATGAGTAGAATGACAACAAACTTTTAAAAGGAGATGAGGAAGAAATAAGGATAATAATAGATATAGTATAAAATAGGTTTTCCAGATATCATGCATATATATTCTCCCTTTTCAACTTTTTTGATTATCCCCAATAGTCGAATGTTATTTATGCAGCCCAGACTGTTACTTACATTATATAATGTGTTCTCCCCTTCTTTTGTTGTCTCAGATAATTTTTTATGTTTTCTAGTCTTCAAATCTAATAAGTACACTATAAAGATAAAACAAAGTAACTAAGGATAATAATGTTAACAGTAACCATGGAAAAAAATATTTGGGGATATTGTACCAAGGCGCTGAAAAGGGGTATTTTCTCCATGTCCTGAAGGGGTGAAGACCTTAATAAGCTTCAAACAATGCAAATTATGTTTGAAAAGATGGTCTTTACAGTTTGCTATAGTCATATTAAGTCTCATCCAGGTAGATCTACTGAAGTGACAGTATTGCAATCTGCAAAAACTGGTAAAAATAACTGTCAGTGAAACATATTTTCTTTGTGCTTCAGATCATTGGCTTGATGGTGTATTGAAAAGACCTAAATTCTCTGATGGGAGGTTTCATTGAGATCTTGTGACTTCATAATAAAGTCCTCTCCCATCAATTCTCTTCCTTTCTTTCTGTGTGTTCTCTCCTCATGTAGAATAGTAGAGACTCCAGAAGAGAGGCCACAGGATTGCAGAGGGGAACTTTTATCTAATGTCAGACTTTCCATTGAATTTAGAAATGGATTAATAAAATGTGAAAAACAGTTTCTACTTTAAAGGTATCTTGATATCTTAAAAACATATTTTATTCTGAATCCACTAGAAATTATATTAGATTGTATTACAAGTGCTACTTTTTATAAAAACAGCAAGTTTGGTTTTAATTTTATGTGTTAGATAATATAGAACAACAGACACTATTTCTCAGTGAATAAGATAACCAGCTCCTAATGAAAAGGGCTCGTTAGGTAAGTTAACATGCCGTATAACCCACAGAATAACCTTTACAGGTATCCTGTGAACCAATAATACATTTTCTATTACAAAATGTGTGAATGTGGAATGTGATGCCTCACAATGAATTGTCATAAAGTGTACTCTTATTCTGTTGGCCTCAGGCAATAGGTGAGTTCTGTTTCTGTTTTATCCCTCTCTACACTAATGTGAAAATAATGGCACTTCATATGGGCATTGTGAGGTTTAGGTAAATATAGAGTTTTATTTTCAAGTCTATAAAATTATGTGTGGGGAATCCTGTTGTTTATAATATTGATGTGTTATCCCCGTAGATAAAGAGAATCAGGGTATCATATTTCATACAGGAAGCTGTGGTTTTAGGGAAAATAATTTTGAACTTTAAATTAGAAGTCCTTTTGTGGAGTCCTTGTGTCCTTGGACAGGCCATAGACCCTCCCTGAACAAGTTTTCAAGTCTACTCAGACTTGGATTTTTTTCTTCTGTAAAGCTGATAAATACCCTCGACTTCACATGGTTTCTGTACATTGCATATGTAGCATTGTTTGTAAATTAAATCTTGAGGTGTTGTTAAGATGTTGAAACATTTGAGTGAGGGGCTTCCTAAAAGTGAGGGATATGAAGGAGTCTAACCTAAGAGAGAATAGTGTGATAATTAACAGGGCTGAACAGATGTACTCTGAGAGGAATTTCTTCTGTAATGAATAATCTGATTCATAAGAAAATGTGAAGAGTCAAGATTATGGGCTGGTGTCATGAACCACAGAAATTGCCTATATCCTTGTGAAGAGCAGGCTGTAGACCTGCATTAGCATCAACTGAAACTTGTTAGAAAAGCAGAATCTCAGGCCCAGATGCACTTAATAAGAATCTGCATTTTTAACTAGATCCCCAGGTGATTTATGTATACATTAAAGCTTTAGAAGTACTGGTATTGACAACATGCTGTAGCCTAGGAATGCCTGCTTTGCTATTACCCCTTGAGATTAATAAAACTGTGCATGTAAGCCAAGCTTCACTGAGGACTGGGTCAATGAGAGTTAAGCCTGGTAGTATTTTAGAATTTTATTCACCCTACTCTTGTCATTTGGTCCTCCTATATTATATTAGCAATTCTCCCCAACCACAGACCTATTTACTGGCCCTATACCTAGTGACCAGTATATCCACATAAGCAAGTTGACTTCAATGTTTAGATTCTTTATGACAACTCTGATCTCAAATGAGACATATATCTGGCCCTTTTGTCTGTGATAAAATATTCTTTTGCAGAAAGGCTCACCACCTCCTTTACTGCTTTACAGCTACCCAAAAGGCATCCAAGAGTCTCAAGCGGGAATATCAGAAGTCCCTGCTAGACCAGCGAGTCTTACATTTTCAGGACTTAAGAAGCTTACAAAATGCATATGTCCTGGCCCCTAAAACCTGCACTATTTGTCTTTCCCTAGGAAGACTAATACACAGCCAAGTCTGCGAATCGCTTCTCTAGGGCATTAGTTCTCAGCCCTAGTTGCATACTAGAAGCACCTTTTCTAATATATAAATAGTGGATTTCAAACCCAGCACTTTTCATATATTTGGTCTGGGGGATAGGCATGGACAGCTCTTTCAGTTTGCCGGGATGCTATGGCAAATACCACAAACTGATTTTGGCTTAAAGAACAGGAATTTATTGATTTATGCTTTTGAGACAAGAAAAAGTCCAAAATCAAGGTGTCAGCAGAGTGATGCTCTCTCCCGGAAGTCTGTAGCATTCTGGTACTGGCTGCCAGCAATTCTTGGGGTTCTGTGGCTTGTATTTCTGCGTCCCATCACATGGTGATGTCTTCTCATTTCTTGATTCTGTGACTCCCAAAATCTGTTTACAAGGCCTTCTTGAAACCAGATTAAGACTCACCCTGGCTCACTTGGCCACACCTCCACTAACAATAACATCTTAAGAAGGTCTTATTTACAATGAGTTCACACCTACATGGATATGGATTAAGATTAAGAACATGTGTTTGATGGGGTACATAATTCAACCTACCACAGTAGCCATTAGTACTACATGTCTTGAAGCTATTATAACTGGATTTGTGGCTCAACTAGCCTGAAACTGGTGATCGCTGAATGTGTCTCCTTTCATAAACCAGTGCTCAACATTGGTCCTTTGCCATTCTAGGTGGCAACATCTTCCAAACCCAAGACCCTTTTCCAATGTTCACTAAAACCAAACGGATTCTATCATTGTAATTGCACACCAGTGAAGAGCTGTTGTTCTTCAAATGAGAAAGATAACACTTCTCAAATATATACCTACATACATTGCTCTTGGATTCATTATCCTTAGCCACTGTTTTTAACCACATAAAAATATTACTGTATTTCATCTGGAAATAGAGCACATGACAAGCCAAAAAAATGGTGCGGTTAACGGTACTCTTCAGCAAAATGCATGACTTCTTTTAATTCCAAAAGTAGGTCATGAATAATGGTAGAGAGATGTGAGATTATTAGTCTATATCTCTCCAAATCATTTTAGCAATCATTTCATGTAGCTTTTTTGTCAAAAGAAAGCAAGCAGAATTATCATTATAATTAGAACAAGTGCATGTTGATGGATAGCTATCTTATTAAAAATCTATGTCTAAATCACAAAGATTGTCAATGAAGTAAGGGCCTTAGTGAAAGTTGACATGAAAAGGAACTCTAGTTTATGCTTTTGTAAAGTAAAAAAGGAAACTGACTCCTATTTTTTCAAATACCAGTTTTATTATTTCGTGTTGTAATACAAAGGAAGGTACAGTTTTATTTAGCCTTAGTAATTTTACATACTGTATCAGCTAAAAGAGATCTTAGAAATTATCTATTTCTCATTTACTTGTTTATGTGTGAGAAAGCAAATACCATGACAGGTTCCACGACATTTTTCTGAGGCTTCATATCTAGCGGCATATTCAAGACTAGAATTCAAGTGTCCTGATTCCTGTTCTGTTTTCCCATCCCCCATACCTCACTTTGTCTTTGAAAGGATAAATGGAATGAAGTATAGGAAATTGAACATTTAGATTCACATTATGAATTCAGGTTTTTATAGGCATAATTGATTTTTTAGGTGCAAAAGATCACTAATGCATGAACATTTAAATATCTAAATTGAATGTAATAATAATTTTTATTGAAAAGTTCAAATGGCCTGTGCTTTTTGTGTTAATAGTTTTCAAACATCTAGTAATAGGTAGGCCAGTTAATGCAGAATGAATACTTAGCACTATCATTTGAGTAATGTGGGAGGTGGATGTGTTTCTTATCTTTTTATGTTCTTCATTTTGGGAAACTTAGTAGTAGTTTACATCTGGTTTTGTAGTGCAGTTCCTTTAAAAAAAAGAACAAATTTTGAAACCAAGTCCAATTTAAAAAAAAGTCCCTGGTCTTCAGCTATTGCAAGGTTAGTTAGGGGGAAAAAAGGATATGGCTTTGGCAAGTTATGTAAGTATTGTTATCCTCATTTTCTCATCTCTAAAGTGGGGCTTGTCATGACTAATTCATAAAGTGTGTTGTTGGGATTAAGCTATTGTCTAAAAACCCCAAAAGAGGGTATAGCATACTTAAGGTTCTTAGTTCATGTTAGATTTCCCCTTCTCTCTTTGCTTTCTTTAAGAGCTAATTTGTGTAAAAATTCAATATTTACATTTTCAAAATCCCCTTTCTTATTGTTAAGGGCAACTTTTGTAAAAAATTGCTTTTGAGATGTTTTGTTGAAGAAAGAGATAGAATGATGGCATTTTTAAAAGTCTGGACAAAGAATTGGTAAATATACAATTATTAATACAAATTAATTATATTACAGCAAGTTTTTTTTGTTTTATTCTGCATGGAATTTTATAAAAATATTTAATCTTGACATTATATATTTAAATAAGTAAAGCCTTATTTGAAATAAACAAGGAAAATCTAAGAAAGGTTATATGCTTTTTCATGAAAGTTGGACATTTGGGATAAATTGGATGAGATAATTGGGAACCTGTTTCTGAATAGAGCGTGGAAGGATGGAGGACATTATGGTTATATGTGGACCAAATGTTGCCACAAAGGCAGACCAAAGATTCAAAAAGAACACAATGTACTCACAGATGAATTTAACCTAAGCCAATTCATCACCCAGTAAAAGGAAACACAAGTAATTGCCGCATTGATCTGAGTGCTCTTTCTGTACTTTCGCCACATTTTCAGATTTAACATTTTTCTGTACAGTATTTGTGAGAGGCATATTTAGCTAGTGAGTAAGTCTAGTTGCCTGCCAAGCAACTGAAATGCTATATAGCTTTATTGTTCTGTGTGTGTTATTTCACAAGCTTAGGTTATGATTTTAAAACAAAACCAATTTTATAAATACTTCATCTTTTAAAAGTCTACACAAAAGGAAGACAACTAGCATTTATGCTGAAAGTGACTGTAAAACAAAGAAATCTAAGAAACCCCCAGCCACACAATATGTCAAGTGGCAAGTGCATAGATGGAGGAAGCAGTCCTCAAGACCAACCTTACTTCTGACACCAATTTCATGTTCAAGAGTTCCTGAGCCCACCCTTAGTTTCAATAATTTGCTAGAAGGACTCACAGAACTAACAGAAAATTAGTTAGTTTAATTTTAACTTAGTAAACTGGTTACAATTATACTCATAGTTACAGTTATACTCATAGTTACAGTTTATTATACCTAAAGGATACAGATTAAAATGAGCCAAGGGAAGAGGTACATAAGGCAGAGTCCAAGAATATTCCAAATGTAGAGCTTCCAGTTCTCCTCTCCTTTTGCAGTCATGCACAGTGTTACTTTCTAGGTATCAAATGTACCAATGTGCATGGAGTATTGTCAAACAAAGAAGCTCACATCAGTCTTGGTGTCCAGAGTTTTTATTGTAGCTTAAGCATATAAACCTGGTTGGCTGACCATGTGGTTGACCTCAGTCACCAGCTCTTGCAGAAGTCTAGCTGATTCTGCATGACCCAAAGTCTCTACCCTAAGTCACACTGTTGACTATCTGGTGTAGCCAGTCCCCACCCTAAATCACATTATTAGACTATGGGGCCTGACTCAAGGCCTTTGGGTAAACAAAAACTTTTATCAGGCACTCCATCCCAAGGGTTTACAGATTACTTTCCAGAAACCAAGGACAAAGACAAAATCTAGACCTCTCTTTGTGCAAGATTAAATTCTTTACTACAAATCAAATGTACTCTCTTTCTTTTGTCTTGGAATGCAGTTTTATATTTTCATCTTGGAAAAATTGGGCATTTGTTAACTGTACAAATAATAAGCCTCTTCATGTTGTTTCACATTTGATTTGACTGATTTTGGTATTACAGTTCTTTAAATTAATTTAACCCAGGAAGGACTTTCCTTGAGAATAAACTAGAGATTAGGGTGACAGAGAAATGAGAAGAGAAAATACTTTTTTTTTTTTTTTTTTTTTAAATCCAGCACTCCTACAAATCACTATTTGATGGTGGCTGCCTAGTTTATCAGTTATCTTGTGGAGTCAACTCTGGAAGATTCTTTGAAATAAGAACAGCAATTAGTGAGTTCTCTTTCTCTAGGAATCCTATTTTGGATTGGAAACATTTTACCTGTATTATCCTAAACTAAGAATAGCCATGAATAACAGGTACCTTTATTCTAACAGGTAGCTCTAAGAGAGAGAGAGAAAGAGAGGGAGAGAGACAGAGAGAACATCAAACAAAAACTTGAGTGATTTCTTGGCTATCAACCCTCTAACAAATTCTAGTTATGGTTGATTATAGTGATCAATGAGACATTTCAAAATACAGGGAGATTTTTGATATCAGAAATGTCCCGCAGCTGAGTAAGTTGCCAAGTCTCATGACACAGGTTATGAATCTATAGGTTAGAAAACAGAATGGAAAAGGATCGGTTTATAGACAAGAAAAGTAGTTCAAAATTAATCAAGATTTATTTAGGAATTTTTATTTGTGATTAAATAATAAAAGTCAAAATCTAGCACATAACAAATATATGCATGTTTGAAATTAATGTCATCAGAAATCTTGATTGTCCTTGTGTAAAAAGAAGAGAATAAAGGCAAGGAAAACTTAATTCCTCCTTGGACTCTACTGTTAAACATTATGCACATTATTTTATTTTATTTTTGTTTAGGTCCTTATCTACAAAACGTGCCTGATACAGGCTTATAAAATCAAATGAAATCATTATTTGTGATAAATGTATACAAATCTTTGGTGGGGGTACTATAAAACCACAGGAGTTTTTTTGTCTGTTTGTTTCAGTTTTTACTATTTTGTTTTCATAAACTACAGTAAATCTTTTGATATATATACGTCATTCCAATATTCTTTCTTTTTTGGTCACTTAAAAAACTATGAATATATTTTATTACATACCTACAATTTTCATGTATTTCATTTTAGCAACACATTACACATGTACATAATTGCTTCAGTATGCATTAGGTACAAAGGACATTATTGGAGATTCTGTCATCATGTGCAAGGTAATGGGAGATGACACTACCTCTCCTATGCGCTTACATAGATATGTGCCCTCAACTTGTATTCTTGGAAGTTAAGGCAAACTAGTCTTGTTTTATCCACTACTTTGTATCCCATTTCCAATAAATCAACAGTCCAAATTATCCAAGGTGAAGTTATAGATCTCATTTCTAGTCAGGTTATTAAAGAAATTGTGAAAATATGGAAAAGTGAAAAACAAAAGACAAACATTAGGAGAAAAAGATACATAAACAACCTCATAATATTTTGCTATAATTCTTTTTATCCTTTGAAAAAATTATATGCTTAATCATTCCCCTTTTTTGGACAAAATGGTTGTTTTCAATATATACACAGTTTCTCTTTATGCATACAATTTCCTTTTTTTTATATATATATTTTGAAGGAAATGTTTCTAAATATAACATAACCACTCTGCTTTCCTGATAGGAAATAGAAAGCATTGTTTTACCTTTTGTTGCTAAGTCTGTATCATCACCATGAACGTGAATTACTACTGTAAGCAATGTCCTTACTAGTTATTGAGCTGTGTAAAATTACCTTTCACTCAAGGGGCAATCAGTTTCTAAGGCTGTTTGTATGTATGTGAGTTTAAGATTGAAATAAATCATATATTTTGTATAACTTTCATATCTATTTTATTTACATATCTATTCTATCTATCTATCTATCTATCTATCTATCTTCACATAGATTTCTCCAGAAAGATATCATGTTTATACTAACATACATCTAAATATTCTTTTCTTTGTTTTCTTTGCCTAGTAGGGTTATGGGATTATTATCCATAATTTGATATTCCCAATCTCTAAAATCTTTTTATGCATAGAAAAAAAAAATAGAAAAAGCTTCCTATTTAATATTGCTTTATTTATTAATTATATAGTTGATAATGGTTCCTGTCTATGTACAAATGCATTACTTATATTTTCAGATAATGCAGGTCATTATTCTTCTTGGTGCCAAACTTAATCAGTTGATCTGAGCTTTGCTCTTTAGAGATGAAATATTACATTAGCTATAGGGCATTAACAAGAAAAACAATGCAACTGTAGACTGAAATGCCTCTGATAACTCAATTTATGTTAATACTGCCAGGCAGATGATACTGCTTCGTGGCTGTTTTGTTTGAGCTCCTGGAAGAAAGACTCGGCTGCTTTTTAAATCAATAAAGCATGTAATAGTAATAATGAGGAAAGAAGAGCCCATTCTGGTAACTTCTAAATGATATTCCCATTGGCAATGGCTGTGTGGAGTATAAGGGAGATGTTTCTTATTTTCTAAGTTAAATCCAACTTTAGCTCAGTCTCATTCAGGAAGGGGCCATATATCAATTTTGTTCTTTGAATAACTCCAGGAACAGTGATGTGAGGGTTGAGCATTTCACAAATAATTACACACATTTGGTAAAACCAATTCTCACTTTGTTTAGTGTTAAGAAGCAAAGTATTGCTCTGGGCACATCTAATGTGCTTCCAACTGCAGACAGGATGCATACTCTTTGTAGGGGATGCAATTTGATAAAAAGAATTCAGACTCTTGGACCTCCTGATTATGATCTGGTTTTATCGATCCTAAGCCTCCACCTGCTTCTTCATAAAGTGTTGAAGGCTTTCTTAGTGAGGTGCTTGATGGTGTGGAAGCACTGAGTCCATATCCTTGTTTTTTTTGTCTGTTTCTTGTTTTCATTTTAAAGTACTTTTGCCCTGTGACATTATAAAAAGTGATTTAAACTTGTAGATAAAACCTTGGTTTGATAGCAGTGATAATGCCATACCTTCTTTATGGGCTATACATTTCTCAGGCAATTACTGCATGATTGGAGAGCTTAATAATTGGTGGGAGGAAGTGGAACATTAAGACAATTTTCAAATTTCTTGCACTATCATTTTGAATGCTCCTTATAGTAAAATGTCAACCTGTAATGAAGGAAACATGAAATTAGAAAATAACCACTTGGCAACCTCCATAATACTAATTGTTTAGACAAGAGTTATCAATACTTACTAAATCTAGAAGGTGAAAGTTTGATGAGTAATAGGATTTCTCCAATATCTCCCCACAAGATAGTTATTAACTAAAAACAGAACAACAGTGACTCTGCAGTGAAGACACCTGGCACATGCCACCTTAACCAGGGGATCAAAGTAAACTTTACTAGTAATGGGGCAACTAATTATCATGTCCCTCCTGTTGCATGTGCCAAAGGCACAGCATCCCTTCTCTGGTGTTCCTGCTAAAAAAGTGCAACTTGAATTTAATTATGAGAATATGTGAGACAATCTAAAATTTGTTTTATAAAATAAAGGGTCTATACCCTTCAAAAATCTCAAGGATATGAAAGAAAAAGAGAGACTGATGAATCATTGCCGATTAAAGGAAATTAATGAGGAATGTCAACTAAATGCAATGTGGTATTCTGGCTTGAAGTCTACACTAGAAAGAAAGGCAAAGGACATAAGACAATAAAAATAAACACTTAGGAAGAAAAAGTTGGTGGACTCTCTCTACCCAATTTCAAAACTTACTGTAAAACTACAGTAATCAAGAGTGTGGTATTGAGGTAAGACATTTAGATCAGTGGAATAGAATAGAGAGCCTAGAAATAGACTGACATAAATATAGACAACTGATCTTTCACAAAGGAGCAAAAGCAGTTCCAAGTAGAAAGGATTGGCTTTCCAAAAAGTTCTAGAATAATTAGATGCCCACATTTTTAAAAAATGAATCTATACACAGGCCATATACCATTCACAAAATTTAACTCCAAATGAGTCATAGACATAAATATAAAAGGCAAAACTTTAAATGTTCTAGAAAGTGATATAGGGGAAATTCTATGTGGCTTTGGGTTTAGTAATGAGATTTTAAATACAACACCCAAAGGGCAATATTAGAAAAACAATCAGTAAGTTGGACTTGATTAAATTTTAAAAATTCTGCTTTGTGAATGACATTAAGAGAATGAAAGTACAAATCACAGACTTGGAGAAAATATTTGCAAAATACGTATTGAATAAAGGACTTGAATCCAAAATATTCACAGGACTCTTAAAAGTCAACAATAAGAAAACAAACAACACAATTTTAAAAATGGACAAAAGATCTGGACACCTCACCATTAATACTCTTCCTGTCTGCCAGGCCATTTGGTCCATCTGAGCAACATTACCAAAGTTAGTTCATTTAATTTAACCTTGACAATTGGACCCTGTGCTCCAGTCCCAGCATAGATTTAGATTTCAAAACAGCCTGATTTTAATCAGAATAATCCAGGATAAATACTGGAATCTCTCAGTCACTATATCATTCTTTCTCACAACATCTTATTTGGATCCTTTGCTTTATCCTATTGTTCTCCTAGTTTTTGTGGAAGATTTTCAGAACTCTCAGAATTGACAAAAGCACTGCTTTAGTTTGCTAATAACTGGTGGGAGCAATACACCAGAAGTGGGTTGACTTTTATAATGGGAAGTTATTAGGTTAAGAGCTTACAGTTCTGAGGCAGTGAAAGTGTCAAAATCAAGGAATCTATCAAGAGCCCAGCACCACTGACCCTGGAGTCTTCTTGCACATGGCAAGACACATGGAAGCATCTGCTTTTTTCTCTGGGTCTTCTTGCTTCAGCTTCTGTCTGCTCCATCTGTGGCTTCCTCTCTCCT
>JAQZBX010064415.1:0-16500 GCA_029593785.1 Cabassous unicinctus | reverse complement strand
TTTTTTTTTTTTTTTCCCCTGTAAAGGGCTAGAGCAATTATTTTAGTCTTGCTTGCCAGGAGGCAAAATCAGAGATACTATGTAGGTACTTCTATAAAAAGAGGGAAAACAAATTTCCACATTTGTTTAAATTGATGAAATTCAAACCATAATTGAGTGTGTGTGTGTGTGTATATAGGTAAATAAGAGCCACTAATCAGAATAATTGACTTTTTAATAAAATAACATTTTTTAATTTGTATTCAAAGTTAGTATTCTCTATGATGGAATTGATTGCAAATGTTAATCTGCAAAAAAAACATTCTTAGCTCAAGGGCCAAACAAAAGCAGGCAGCAAGCTGCATTTGGCCAGCAGGCCATAGTTTGCAGACTCCTTCCCTAGTACTTCAGAAGAAATGTTATTTTCTGTTCCATTAGCTTGTTTTCCTTTGAGATCATTTGTCCGTTAAAAAGGACATGGTTCTAGGGGAAAGGAATTGAAACTAGGTTTTAGAGTTTCCCTCAAGCTTTTCTTCCTGGGCAAAAGGATTTCTCTCCTCTCTCATGCAGACTAGCCCAGTTACCAGTAGACTCTTTTAGGATTTAAGCCCGAAATTTCAGGGAGAAATAAAATGGTCATTTGTTTGGATTGTTCTGCTATGCTTCTCTCTCCCCTGGGGACTTCAAGGAGATGGCTGTAACTAAATATTGGCTGACAGAAGATAATGCAAAGCAATTATCATGCCATCCTTCAAGGCTAACGTATTGCTTTATAATGTCACTGGTGCCTTTACTACCTCTCATGATAAAAATAAACTAATACATAGCTAAAGATTTCTTTATGAAATCTAAGTTTGTAGAAATACTTGAATATATGTATAAATTTTTATATATAAGCATTTTTCACAAAGATAAATTTGGAAAGCAATTAACTGACTCTTATGAAAGGAAAACATAAATAAATAATGGTGCATTAATACAATAGACACAAAGCCCACAGAGGCTGCACCATTTTACGTTGCCACCAACAGTGAAGGAGTGTTCCTATTTCTACACATTGTCTCCAGCACTCTTTGTTTTCTGTTTTTTTTTAATAATGGGGGTATGGGAAAAAAATATACCAGTTGTACACTATAGACCATAGTTAGTGTCTATAGCCTGATATTATCTAATAATTTGTAACAAATATTCCACAACAGTGTAATGTATTGGTGGAGGGTTATTGTATGGGAATTCTACTCATGTGCATGATTGTTTTGTAAGTTCACAACTTCTCTAACTTTGTTGTATATAAAAAAGTTGCAGTGTGTAATTTCAATTTTTGATTTACATAAAATGTGATTTCAGTTATGTAAAAAAATTCATACGGTTGTATACATATGGGAAAACATAGGAGAAAGACTGAAAGTATATATACCAAACTAGTAGCTTGCTTATGTGGGGTACATGTATGCAGGGGGCAGGGATGGTGTGAACAATAGTTCAATAGGATACACAGAAGAACTTTGACATTTTACTCTTGTCAAAGACAAAAAAAAATTATACCCAGCAACGTTTCAGCAAGAATGATTTTTTAAATTCACAGCTACTGCTGTAGGGAGAGGGTGTAGGACTCATCTCCTTTGAAAAAAATGACAGCAACCTTTTTAAGGACTGGGGGGTGGGTTAATGGAAAATGGTAGGGGGTTGATCCTTGGACTGAAACGAGAGATTTACGGAGATTGCATATTAAGACCCCTTGGTTCAGAATGTCTTCCTTTGTGGTAACTAGGCCATAGTTGAGAGCCTTTCAGGTGCCTGAGTAACATAAGGACCTGGGCGAGAAGGTCAATGGCCTCGACTCAGGGTTAGTTGAGCTAAAGGGAAGTTCAGGCCTCTTTGGTCACTCGATAAACATTTGTATTAATTGATTATTATGTAATAAATGTATTTAGTTTGTAATAAAAACATAAAATGTTAATTCTTTATACTACATGGAATTACTTTTCAGTAATCTCCAGATTTGGTCATATGTTCTATATATAACTCTATTTTTAGGAGAAAAACCTCAGGGCATAGTTCTTTAAAATACGTGATCTTATATTAAGAAGGATTAAATCGTATGTGACATCCACAGAACTCTCATTGGAATGTGGGATGGTTTATAGTAATTGCACATGGGAACAAGCAGTTTCTTTTCAAACATTGTCTCTTTTCTATCATTCTTCTGAAATATTTTCATTGTTTTCACATTTATGATTAACCTTATTTTTTCCTCTTTTAAAATATTCTGTAAGTTTATCTTCATAAATTTTGGCATTTCGCAAACAGTACTTAACACAGCATCATTTTACATGCCCATTACTTTCACTCTCGGTTCTAGTGATTTGTTATAATGTAAAATTTGAGTAAAAGTAAACAGATCCCTTCAGCTCTCCCTTTCTCCTCCACCACCCTACTTCACTCTGAATGAACTTGCAAAGTTAATTTCATTAATCATTTGACTTTCAAAATGATGCTTTGAAATTAGATGTTTTAAGAATAAGGGCGAGTTTCCTATTTTTAAGGCCGCAGGGTAAAAAAAGTAAAAAAAAAAAGTGGTATTAAACCAACTCTGAATATTTATGAGAAATATCCTTTGGAAAGAAAGTTGAAACTTCATTATGCTGATGGGTCTGGTGAAAGAAAATACTGCTTTTTATTTTACTTACATTCATCAACATTTAGATTTCAGTGGGACTGGAAGCTGAGTATAATAAGGCTGACAGAAAATTCCATAACAATGATTCATCACAATCAATTACCCCAGAGTTGAGCAATCCTCTAAAAAATATAGGAGTACAAATAAATTTGTAGTTGTTCTAAAATTAAAATCTTTCCTGTGCATTTCTGCTTTTGGTTAATTAATGTTAATGCTGATTGTTTTAGTGCTTTATAAAATCTCACATATCTGACTTTATAATTTATCAACTTTGTGAAATTGTTAAGGAATGTCTATGTAGATTTCAGAAATAAAGAAACTTAACTGCAGAGAAATTTAATGACTTTCAGATAACACAGAGTTAAAAATGGTATACGCTAGACCTCAAATCAAGTTCCAGACTCTTACATTCTTTATTATAAACAATAAATTGATCATATTTTCTCAATTGATAGCTAACAAATTTAAATTATTTTAAATAATTTTTTAAACTGGAAGATAACTATTTGGTTATTTCACCTCATCAATTATGATAAGTGAAATTCAAAAAGCATTTGAGAAATATTTACAGAAACTGGAATTGTTGAGTTAAATATACTGAATTCAGCGATGTTTATATTTACAACCAAATAAAATTTTAAACAATGTTTTTACTGTTAACTTATATTAACTTACTCTTAAAAAAACATTGATAAGAGAAACAGGTTGTAAGGCCAGTCTCTTGGAGCCCTACAGATCTGGCTTTATGTATTTGGTAAAGTTACTTATTTTCTCTTGTCATCAATTTTCTTATATATACAATTGGAATAATATTAGTTCTATCTCATTAGGTGATTGGGAAAAATGGTTTAAATAATACATAAAAATATATGTGGATGACTCAAAAACTATTTGTTATTAACGTTATTGTTTTTCTTCATTTTCTCATTACTGTTATTAGCCCAGTCAATCAGATTGAGCATTTTATACATGTTGTATGTGGAAAGACTGGAATTAAGTAGAGCCATCCCCTAGAGAAGTAATGGATTTTGTTCTTTTTGCCTGAATGCCCCTGAAGAAAAAATATATACAAATAGGGCCAAAATGACAAATAGAAGTCATCGCTCATGAAAAATATTGGTGTACCAAAAGTCATGAGATGAACTTGTAGTATCATTTATAGGTTAAACCATTAGGGGCTTGCGGTTTCTGCTAATGAGGCTTCATTTTAGACTAGAAAGTAGTTCAACCTGAAAATAAATATTATTGCAATGACTGAGTTAGCAGTATACCTTTCAAGGAATTCAGAACCTCTCCACCCTCATTTCCATTAACATTTGTCTGATTTTCAATATAAAGATCTGAAAGGTGGATAAATATGATGTAGCATTTTCCCTAAATATGAGAATGCCTTTCAGATATCTAGAATTCCTCCCTTTTAAAATATTTTTTGCTGAGATATTTCAATAAGTAACCATTCTTATTTTAATTTGAAGCATTTTTTTTTATAACTAAACTTAGGATCCCAACGCTAGACATGTGACTGTCTATGTCTGTCTATTTGGCTAGCTAATCTAACTCCATAATCTATCTAAAGCACCCTATACTCACATAAATGTAATTATATGATGTTTGTGCTTAAACATTACCTTCTAACTTACTGTGTGCTGGAAATTTTGCATGACATATTATGTTGTGTGTCTGTGTGTGTGTTTGCGTGTGTGTAAGCATGCAGGTTTTTCTAATGAGACGTTCATGCTTGAAAAGATTAAGTAATTTGTCCAAAGTAATAAAGCTAGAGAATATCAAAACCAGGATCTTTCAAGCTAGGTATGTGTTACTACAAATTCCCTACACTTAATCAGCACCTCACATTGTCTCTTCAAAATAATGAAAAGATGGTTATATAAGAGGAAAGAAGTAAAGAAAGTGGATATAATTTAGAGGTAGAATAGCAAATTGCTATTATGTAACAAAAGAGGAACAACTGAAAATCTAGTGGAATTGAGGAAGGTTTCAAAAGGTGGGAATATTGAGCCTGAATCTTGAGATTGATGAATTTAACATTCAGAAAGTGTTTTGGGGTGCAGATAAGTGCCTTTCAAAAAATTTTTGGCGTTAGGAACATAGAAAAATATCCTTCTCAAGTTGTGAGTATATTAGGTTTGTGGGACAGTAGAAAGGGGATAAACAGAATTTAAAAAGTGATATAAGTGAAAATAGAGGAATTAGTGTAAGTGAAGATCTAGAAAATCGCATTACTCTCATACTCTATTTTTATCTGATTTGAATTATTATACGCTAACATTTTTCATAGGCAAGTAAATGGCATGATTAACTACAAATCAAATAACTTCCAAAATTTAAAGAATTTTAATGTTAAGCAATGTTTTGAATATCTTTCAAAAAAGATATACTTGCACACTTTCTAATGGTCTATTAAAAGTAATAGTATCAGAAAAAATGTATTTGAAAAATTGTCAAAATATGTACTCAGTTGTTTACATATAAATAGAAAATTTTGTTATGTTTTATTTATATTTGTTTGCCTACCTGTTTTAGTTTCTTAGGCTATTTAAAGCAAATACGATGAAATACTTTGGCTTGAACACTTGGAATTTATTAGCTTACAGTTTTGAGGCCGAGAAAATGTCCAATTCAAGGTTTCTTCAAGGAGATGCTTTTTCCCCAAAGACTGACAGCCAGTGATGTTTGGCTTCTCTGCTATATGACAAGGAGCATAGTAGTATTTTCTAGTCCTCTCTTTCTCTTCTGGCATTTTTTTACTTTGGGTTCTTGCTTCTGTGGCTTTCTACCTATTTGTCTGAATTTCATTCTCTTATACAAATTTTAGTAACAACATTAAGACTCATCCTGAATGAGGGTGGTTCACACCTTAACTGATGTAGCCTCATCAAAATTTCCTGCTTACAATGGTCTTACATTCATAGGAATGGATTAAATTTAAGAACATGTTTCTCTGGGGGTACACACAGCTTCAAACCATCATACATCACACTCTGGAACCCAAAAAATTGTGTTCTTTCTACATCCCAAATATCTTCATTTCATCACAGTATCCCAAAAACCTTAAGCCATTTCAGTAACAATAATAAGTACAAAGTCTCATCAATATCAGTTATAGATGTGGTCTGTAACTGGGGCACAATTCTCTGGCTGTGGACCTGTAAAACCTAGAGAACTAGTTATCTGATTCCAATATACAAGGAAAGGACAGACTTAGGATAAATATTCCTATTCCCATAGGGAGAAACTGGAAGGAAAACAGAGATCATGGGTCACAAAAAATTCCAAAACCCAGCAAGGGAAACGTCATTAGATTTCAAGGTCTGTGAGTCATCTGTGAAGCAATGTTTTGTCCTCCAGGTTTGATGGAGTGGCAGCACCACTTTTTCCAAGTATTTGCACAGCAACCATGCTCTCCACGAACACTGAGGTGAAAGTTCCACCCTCTCTAAGCCTTGGGGTGAGGGTCAGACTTTCCATAATCTCTGGGATACAAGCTCAACCCTTTCAAAACACTGGGTGGCAGTCAGTCTCTCCACAGTTCCTGGGGAATAGGCTCAAACTCTCAAAAGACCAGAAGACAGGGTGGCAGCACTCTTCAGATGAAATTGGGTGGAAGAGTAACCCTTCCCAAGCTCCAGGCCTATCCATACACATGGGCTAGCCCACTCTTTTAGCCTGAGAATATGTCTTCAGTCCAGCTGAGCTCTGAGCTTCCATGGTTCTGCCCTTGATGTTATTTTTCTTTCAATTTTTCCCTTTCCTGTCCCTTTTAGTCCAGGCTGGCAATAGTTCTATTCACACATAGCTCACAGAAAACTTGTCGGTGTTGCATATAGTACACAGGGGTCCAAAATATCAGACAGTAGGACTTTCCACAGATCTTCCAGGATGACTGCACCTCCAATACTGAATTGCACTGAAATGACTAATTAGATACATGTTCAGTTAAATCCTCATATAGAGCATTATTCTCTGGAGATTTGCTTTCCAGAAGCTCAGAATTTTCCAAACCATCAGTTTCTGTTTTCTTTGTGCTCAGGAATTCGGTTCTCAGCTTATCCCATTCCTCTCACAATTTATTGTAAGCTGCAAGAGAAACCTGGCTATACTTTACACAGATAGCTAGGAAATCTCTTCAGCTAAATATCCAAGCTCATAACTCTCAAATTCTGCTTTCCATCCAGTAATCATAACTCAATTTTGCCAAGTTTTCTGTCACTTTAAAACAAGGATTGCCTTTCCTCCAGTTTCCAATATCACATTCATAATTTTCTTCTAAGTCTTCATCAGAAGAACCTTTTGCATCCATATTTCTGGCAACAGTCCCTTCCAAGCATTCTAGGCTTTTTCATCAAGCACCTCACAATTCCTCCAGCCTCTACCCATTACCCAATTCCAAAGTTGTGTCCATAGTTTTGGTATTTGCAATAGCAACATGCTGCTCTCTGAGTCCCAAATTTTTTTTAGTTTCTTAAGCTGCTTATAGCAAATACTGTGGAATGGTTCAGCTTGAACTAAGGAAATTTATTAGCTTACAATTTTGCGGCTGAGAAAATATCCAAATTGAGGTATTATCAAGGCAATTCTTTCTTTACAAATATCAGATGCCAGCTATCCTTGGCTCCTCTGCCAAATGGCAAGGCAAATGGTGGCATCTGCTGGTCTTTCCCTTTTCTTCTGGGTTTCATTGCTTTCAGCTTCTTGCTTACATGTCTTTCTTCCTCTTTGTCTGAATTTTTTTCTCTAATAAAGGACTCAAGTAAAGAATTAAGCCCATCATAAATGAGATGGGTCATATCTTAACTGAAGTAACCTCCTTAAAAGGACCTACTCACAATGAGTTTACATCCACGAGAATGGATTAAATTAAAGAACATGTTTTTCTGTGGTATATACAGCTTCAAACCACCACAGTCTCAAACAATAAATATATTCAGCAATATCAAATAGCTTCTTTTCACAGGGTGCTATTTAGTTACTTACTAAGTCATATGTCAAACATATATTGAGCATTTACTATGTATCAGGTACATAGAACAATGTAGAAGTCAGGTGAGACTCTTCCAACATGGATCTGAAATTTTAGTTGGCGAGGGGATAGGTATAAAACGAGTAAAATAATAAATACGTAGGGCAATTCATATTGTGATTAGAGTGGGGATAAATAGGGTAATGGGGCAGAGACTTGCTCTGGAGGCCATTTTAAATGGATGTTGGAAATGAGAATGAAAAGAATCTGTGATTTTAATATAATGTAGAAGTGGAAACAAAAGGAGTCATTTATTCATGAAATCTGAGGATTGAAAAAATAGAAGACTTTAAATGTGTTTTCCACAATTTGGGGCTTGCACAAGAGCATAGTTGTTGGTACTACTCTTGATGGAGGTGAGTAAGAACATGAGAGTAAAACTTTGGGACAGTGAATAGAAATTATGAGTTCCTTGTGTTGAGATGCCTGTTAGATGTCCAAGTTGAGATTTTGAGTAAAACATAAGAAGGATGAGCCTGAAAGGCTAAATTATAAATATGGGGACTCACAGGTATACATGTAACTTAAAGAGAATACTTTGTACAAAATCTATGAAAGAAAATATAGCGAAATAAGAGCCATCACATGGAGGATATAGAGTTTCTATACAAAACACTTTCATTTACTTTTGGTTTCCACAAGGAAATAACTTCTCTAGTTGCACTCCTGTATTGTCTCTACCCTTTGATCAACCCTCCCCAGTGAATTTGAAATAACGTGTCTTCATTATCAATTTGGAAACACGACAGGTTCAGCAGCTCCAACACTTTGATTCTCTTTAGAGTATGTTTATCAACAGAAAAGAGTAGTTTTTCCCTGTTTATTCATTCCATAAATATTATTTGGAGAGTTCCTCTTTTCACTGGTAAATTTGTCAAATTCTTGAGTTTAATATCAGGCAGTCAGTTTAGAAACTTGCCTAAGGAGACTCTATCAGCAGCACAATAATGTGCTGGTCACTATGTTTACCTTCTGCTGTATTTCTCTACTTTTTCAGACCCACCTGTAGAAGAGGTGGATTATTTATTGATAGAAGTCTTAAAAAGCTCTAAGGTAAGAACTAATTCTTAAGGGCTTATGATTGATTTGTAGAGCTGGAGCATGAGCACAAGGGAGGAGAAAAAGATATAGCCCAAAATTCTTGCAAAGGAATAGTATATGCTTATATGACAAGACACTGAGTCATATAATAAGTGATAGAAAAGTTTCAGTGAGAGAAAGGCTACATTTAATTTGGATTAACCTCTTTGGAAAAAAAAGAAAATATTTGACCTAGTTGTGGAGGAATGGGAAGTATATATTTTGGCAAATTTGAGTGGAGTGAAATAAATTGTACAAACAAACTTCAGGAAAATACAAAGTCAGAATCTTGACATCTGTGATTTTGATCTTTGTTTTTTTTTTAATTCATCTTTCATCTCACTACCGAAGGTCAAAAAAAGTTACCCTCATTTTAGAAACATTGAAAGAATGCTAAAGCAAGGCATTTTAGACTCATAGTAATCTAGTTTCTACCTACCCTTTCAGTCTTTCCCCTGGAATTTTTCTTTTCATTTTCACTCATTCATTTTATTCATTCATTCTTTGGGCCAGTGAGTCTTCCAGTATTCCTTCATTGAATAGTTATTAAATATCAGCTATCTCAGAGTACCTTCTAATGCCACAGTAAAGAAGACAGATGTAGGCCATGCCCTTGTGAAGTTACAATCAATCAGAGAAGAGAGACTTAAAAAGAAATATTTTGAATATTGATCTTGGCCCTGCTCTCTGAATCACAGGAAAAAGTAAGGGGATACATTTGTAATACAGAGGATCACTTAGGTCAGCTGAATATAGGATTTACTTAATTTGTTATTCAATCATAATATATTTATTTACTTGGAAAATATTCTAGGACTGTGCTAAGCTCTCAGTGTAATGGGGTATAATTTCTGAGAAAGCAGAAATTTTTTAAAAATTAGAATTTAGAGAATGGAATGTTAAGCTTCTGGATATCAGGTTTATACCAACAGATCACCTCAGTTTTACATCTGGTTTGTGAATTTTGCATTAGTCATACTGGAATTTCTGGATAAAAGGGAATATAAATGTGTAATCTCTTTGAATTTATGCCCCCTTTTTCACTGAAAAGAATATAAGTTGGCATTTTATATCTTAATAAAAAACAAGGCATAAAGGCCATTTAAAATACTGAATAGCAAGGTAAGCATATTTTCCTTTTATCCTTATAACCATTTCCAGAATAGTACTGTAAAGAGTCATGTTGTGACTGTGAAGTAAGGAACCCATGTTATTGAGATAGAGGAAGCACTAGTCTTTCAACACATTCCTGGGGTGCCTCATTCTTAAGCTGTATTTGTATTTGCTAAAAAGGACAGAAATTTGAATTCAAGTGAAGGATAAATGCCCGTGGCTATGAGTTATTGTGGGAATACTGCCCAATTAGTGAAAATCTCACTCAGATCCTTTCTAAAAGGTTGCTCCTCCATCAAAAAGTTATTTGATATAAGAAACTGCTTTTATTTTAGTAGATGAAGGTAGGGGACTCTGAATAGAATAACTCAACCTATATATCTCCTTTCTTCCTTTTATCCTTCCTTCCATTATCCATTTGACTCATATATAAATACTTACCCATGTATATATACACGTATATAATACACACATAAATATTTAGTGATAAGGATCATTTATTAATTTATTAATATGTATTTATTTTGCACTGCTATTGAAAAATGGAAAAAATTGAGTTTGATTTTTCTTTTCCCCATCCTCATTTTCTACCAAACCTTTCCAACCAGAAGGTAAGCAAGACTGTAAAAAGTTTCTTGTTTTCATGAAAACGAACATGCTTAGCTTCAGAACCAAATTGTTTAAAGTGTACATTTGATATTAGCTAATTGTGCAGGCAGAAGTTAACTTAATGTGGAGAGAGTTTCCCCATTATAATGACATAGGAAATTACATTGTCGAGGAGGTAACTGCAATTAACAGTAAACTGTGACCTGTTCCATAGCGCACCCCAAGAGGCTTAGGACTTCTGATGTAGAGGAACATAGACCCCAAGAATCTCAACAAGGGCCTTGTTCTTTAGAACCACAGGAAAGAAGCAATGCCTGAAATTTTCACACGGCCTGTAGAAGGCTGACTTTGATTGGATGCTTGGAATTGTGTATTGAATAGCCATTTAGGAACATAAATATGGACAGTTAGAGTTTCCTATTCTGTTTTTTCTCAGGCAACATGAAAATGCTCTATATATCTGCAACACTGTAGTTAAGTATAAGGGATGCATATAGCATGAAAAACATTGAATTTCTCAGAATCCTGTAGAGTCCGTGCTTAGAGTCAGTTTTCACTTGATTCAGAATACTTAAGGAATTCAACTTGTCTTATACCCAGAGTCGTGGACTACATTTCCATTTCAGTGCATTAAAAGTTTTCATGCAACTGTATCATCTATTGGGTTTCACACATAGGCAATCCTGAGATTGGTGACATTTTGAGCTTTAGAAGAGGAAGCCATCGTTAATGTATATTACTTGTTAAATAGACCTGACAAAGAAGAAAAGAATAAGAGGAGGAATGAAGTTAAATCTGGTTGTTTATATTCACTATATAATGAACTATAAACAAATACAAATTAAAAGTCTTCAAATTATTTAATATACCTTTAGGTAAAATTAAAAGAAAATAAAACCCGCAAGTAACAATTGTACTTCATTTTGAAAATGAGTAATCTTAGACTAGGAAATATATGCTACTAAAATAAAGGTGACAAAATTGGGTGATAGTTACATTCCAATGACCCATACGGGCTCAAGAAATGCATACTATTAAATACCGACCTCTTAGGCATGTTTGTAATTCTTTCTATGCTTCTTAAGTAATAGAATGAAACTCTGCGGTATATGCAACTCTTTACTGAGATTACCACTTGAACTCTCAAGAGTTCT
Organism: Cabassous unicinctus; assembly: GCA_029593785.1. NCBI lineage: Eukaryota > Metazoa > Chordata > Mammalia > Cingulata > Chlamyphoridae > Cabassous > Cabassous unicinctus. Next base: position 4,847 of record JAQZBX010064415.1, on the reverse strand, counting down.
TGTTTGTTTCTTCATTTTAGTGTCCTTTAAACCACAGACTTTGTAAAAGACATATATTTTAGAAATTGCGTTTGTTACGATATGTTTAATATAGGGAGTTGCATGTGTTTAAATGCTGTAAGAATTTGAATATACTCACTCAAGCTATAAAATGAACCCTTTATGCTTATGGAAATTAATGTAAAATTTATGACTTCAATAGCTTGTATTTATTAATTCTGTCACTACAACTATAGCGTTAAATCTCTTATTAGTAAGAAAGTAGTTTTGGTTTTCTTCTCAAAAGCCTGTTTCTTCTAAAGATTAGCTTCTTGTTCCTTTCACAATGTCCATTGCCAAGTCAGCTTCTGTTGCTGCACCTGTTGTGAATGCTGGCACTTACTCAGCAGAGGTGAATGTATTGTACAATGAGTCTTCTACTCCAGTGGTTCTCAGGGTGTGGTACCAGGCTTCCAGCATCAGGATCACAAGTTAAATTGTTAAAGAGTCAGATTTTAGGGTCTCACCCTAGACCTATTGAATGGAGTGCTCAGTGATGGGGCTCAGAAATCTGCATTTTGACATGCCCTCTAGATGATTCCAGACTCACAGAAAAGTTTGTTAACCATTGCTCTACTCAATTTAGCAAGCCAACAGCCTCCCAGGTCATAGACAAAGGAGCTTTTTGCATTTCATGGATTTCCCTTCTTTTTGTCTTTCTCCCTTAAAGCATTCACAACCCCTAGCCAAAGCCGTGCGGTGAGTATCTCAAAATTTGAGGAAATAAAAATAGCTTCTTCACAAAAACATCATTGACTCCATTTTGGCCTGTATTCAATGAAGACAAGGTGGCTACATGTAAAAATATGAACATAAAACTCTCAAAAACCCACGTGACAGAAAAGCCAAAGAACTCCAAAGATTGCTGCCGAGCCAGAATGCTGCTACCTAAGCCAAGAATAAGCAAGCTTTCCAGCCTCTGAAACCTGAGCCAATAACAGTTCCTGTTGTGAAGTTGAAAAACCAAAAGAAAAAAAAAGAAAGAAAAAGTTAAAAATATCTCAAGAATTTAAAAAAACTGTCTAGAGACATTTTATTTTGCTTAGTTTACAGCCAAGATATCAGCATAAGTGTTGCTTGCCAAAATATCTGGCAATGCAACAGATTCATTTCCCAGAGTATTTCCATTTGATACATGTAAAAATCAACACAGATAAAGAACAGAAATGCCTGTGTGAGCACATTTCCTCAGCAGCTGATATTAACTCACTTCTGAGGAAGAATGATGACAAATAAGAGGCACTAATTGAGTAGATACACAGATGCTTTTAATATTGAACAATGAAGATCCTGTCCATAAAATATCATTATTATTTTTTTATCAGAAAAAATAAGAAATGCATAAAACAATGAATATGTCTTGCACATGGAGGCACAGTGCAATGTGGTTGGGAAAAACCGAACTATTTAGCATTTTATTTTATATATAATTATCTGAAGAATATGAGTTGTATGACAGAATGGACTCTGTCTTTTTAGTTCAACGGAGACCTTAGATTAGTTATTGGGATTGGATAAAAATTTCTTAAAATAATAAATGAAACAAACACACACACACACACACATACACACAAATTGGGAATCAGGCATCTGTACATATTTTGAACAATATTTCTTTTGAGTGTCTCAATTTCTTTATCTGTGAAGAAAGGTGAAGGAATTTTGCAACTCCAGGTAATAAACCTGAATGGTCATAATGAAGATGCTCATAGCAATTAAAAGAGTACTAACATGTTAATTGAAGATGAAAATGAGAGAACGGGTTAGCCACAGAATAAAGAATTGCAAATTTCGAGTGATGATTTATTATCAGGTATTACATATTGCTTTAAAAAATGTCCGTTTGTACTACAATGAACCAACCAAAGCTCCAAATCCCTGGGTAACCATTTCAGAGCATGAAAGCTTCAAAGAACAGAGTGCTGTGACAACTGAGGGTACTATTGAATACCTCTATCATTCCAGAGACACATAGGAAAATGAAAAAAGTAAATGGTCTTTGCTAGTAACATTACAAGGACAGGGTTATTGGAAGAGCAAACTTGAGTCACTTGAACTTTGTCATTCTGTTTTAACACTTGGTGTTTATGTGAAAAATTTAAAACAATGATCTGTGAATCGTGATCTAAAATATGTTTCTTTGATTAGTTTCTAAGAGTTGTCAGATAAAATGCAGGATGCCCACTGAAATTGAATTTAGATAAATGATGGTTTTGTTTGTTTGGTTGCTTTTTTAGTATAAGTATGTGCCATGCATTCACTATCAATTTGGGACATACTGATACTAAAAAACTTCGCTGCTGTTTATCACAAATTCAAATTCAACTGAGCGGCCTCTATTTTTATTTGTTAAATGTGGCTATATTAGAAGGACTTTAGTTCATAAATGGCATACTTTATTAAGTTTGAAAATCCTTAAACTTGAAATAATGTGGAAATTCCTTTTTAATTTTTAAATGTTTAAAAAATAAAATGAAGATGGAAAATAAAATAAAACATAAATGGTACAATTTACTCGTTTCACAAATTGCATCTATTTAAGACATTTTAGTTTTAATAAAATCCAGTTATTAAAGGACAGTTATTTCCATAAAATATTTTTATGTAAGACTGCAACCAAAGGAACAGATTTTAAACTCTTAGGTAGATATAAAAACCATCAAATATTAAAAATTATTTTAATGGCAAAATTCTATACATATATATGAAGTCCAATAAAGAACAATTTTCACACTCTGAATCTGTTTTCTGGCCTTTTTGTCAGAGTTCTCTAGAAAAACAGAACCAATAGCAGATATCTGTAAATAGCAGATCTTATAAAATTGTCTCATGTGAACATGGTGATGCACAAGTCCAAATTCTGTAGAGCAGACTTCAAGCCAAGGACTCAGATGAAGGTCCTCATTGAATTCCCCAGGAGACGCTGGCTCACTGAAGTAGAGATGCAGATTCTCTCTCGAACGTTGAAATCACTTTTCCTATTAAGGCCTTCAACTGATTAGATGAGATGTCACTCATTGCTGAAGGCATTCTCCTCAGTTGATTGTAGATGTAACCAGCCATCTATGCAACCAACTCACTGATGATTAAAGTCCATGAAATGCCCTGTTATTACAATTGGCCTAGTGCTTGCTTGACCAAATAACTGGGCACCATTATCTGGCTAAATTAATATATCAGCCTAGCCATAACAGACCACCCCTTGTCAACTTGGCAGACATATACATAAACTTAAACCACATTTATTCTCCAAATAAAAATAATAACAGACATATATATATATATATTTCTGTCTAAAATTATTCAGCTTTCCTGCATACAACTGGAAACACACTAAATCCCTCCAGAATAGGGTGCAAGTCCTTGGGTAATATTCACTCTTAAACTTGACACCCTTAAATATTACTACATGAAACTAATAACTTATGTCATATGATAAGGGGAAAGAATAGGGAAGAAAATAAAGATATATCTTTATGTACATAAGCAAAAATACTCAAAACAATGAAGAAATATCCGTGACCATTAAAGTTCTTGTTTCTGTAACTGGTCACGTGGTCAAGTTCATATTTATCATTCCTTTCTTTCACTACCCATTCCATGTTCCTTTTACCCCCAGCAAGCATGTCAACTGATTGTGGTTCTTTGCCTTGCGGGGTGACCCAAAGTTTCACTCCTGAAGATTCTGTTCATTGTTAGTCCTGCCTTGATTGGGTTGGTGAAATTTTCCATTGATTTTAATCACAGAGCATGATAGTACTAAGAGACACCCTAGGTGATCTGTATTCCAGGCAAACTCTTCTTTACCTCCATTGTGTAGGTACAGTCCTATTTTCTCTTGATAGTCAGGATCAGTAATTCCCTCCTGGCTTGTTGATTCAAAGGCATGAGGAGCCCAAAGTGGCCAGGTTGCAGTCATAACTTCCAGTTTAATGGAATTGTTATTTTGTTCCCTGGTGGAAGCACCCCTCCTTTTGAAACTAAGACCTGTAGACCAGCAGAGCTTAAGGTTGCAGGGACAGGAAGCAAAAATTTTCCTAGTGGATCACTAGGGCTAGTGAGTGGTGTCACTCCCATTTCCATCCCTTGATTCCTGGACCTGTGAATCCTGGCTATGGGAGAAATAGCACCATAGAGTGGATTCTGATTCAGAGCATACACAGCCTCCTGGAGAACATTGCCCCAGCCCTGCAAGGTATTGGTGCAGTAAAATGAGTCATCAAATGGCCATTCCACTGTTCTATCTATCTAGGTACTTTAGGATGACAGGAAACATGGTAAGACCAGTGGATTCCATAAGCATGTGCCCATTCCCACCCATCATTTGCTCTGAAGTGGGTTCCTTGATCAGAAGTAATGTTGTGTGGATAAGACAATGCTGTGTGGAATACATGACAGTGGATAAGACATTCAGTGGATAAGATGGATGGGAGTTTTGGAAGAAGCATTGAAGGCAGGGAAGGCAAACCAATATCCAGGGTATGTGTCTATTCCAGTCAGAAAAAATCACTTTCCCTTTAATGATGAAGTGGTCCAATTTAATCAACTTGCCACCAGGTAGCAGGCTGATCATCTTGGAGAATGCAGCCATATTGGGGGCTGAGTGTGGGTCTCTGATGCTGGCAAATTGGACACCCAGCAGCAGCTATAGCCAAGTCAGCCTTGGTGAGGGAAAGTCCATGTTGCTGAGTCCATGCATAACTTCCATCCCTACCACCATGGCCACTTTGTTCATGAACCCATTGGGTAATGACAGGAGTGGTTGGAGAAGGAGACTGAGAGCTATCCACAGAACGGGTCATCTTATC
>JAQZBX010064414.1:0-10162 GCA_029593785.1 Cabassous unicinctus | reverse complement strand
GAAAAATCCTTCACATAAACACCTCAAATTGTGCACTCACTGTTTTAAAACTGGTCTCATAGAACTCTTTCCTGAATTTTTAATAATATTTTGACTAACATTCTATCCTATGTCTAAAAACTTCTTAAAGTAGTACAAAGGAAGGAGTTCAAATATGTAAAACACACATACAACTAATATATTTTGCTCTTTCTGAATAAATACAAGTTTTACTTTTACCTACCAGTGAAATCTTTTATTTGTAACCCCATAGATAAATTCCTAGAAAGTTAAATTGGATTAGTGTGCCCATTTATAGATGTTTTAAGAGTATACTTAGCTGCGTTTTTGTGCATAGCATTTAGTAATATACTGTCTCAGAGTTTGTGCTTTCTTTATGTTAGCAATGAGATTTACTAACATTGCATTAACTACCACCACATAACTGTACTGTAAACTCCTTGAGGTTAAACACTCAATAAATTTGTCAGAATGCTCCTATCTTTCATTTTCACCAGTCTTTTTCACAACCTCTTTCAAAAACCCAGCTGAAAATTCACACCTCTGAGGTCCCACATGATCTCCTCCCACTCCATTCTGAGTTCTGCTTATGTTTCTGCTCTAGCAGCACTTCCAACTTCCTTATTTCTGAGTGGTTTTTCTCCTGTTTTGTAATGCTCCTAAATATCTACATATTATAAGTCATCAGATGGACTGAGCTCTTTGCAAGCCAAGGGTTTATTTCCTTAGTTTCTTGTATCATAGTTCTCCCTAGGATACTGAAAATTACAACGTTTGTTCTCTAGGCTCCTCAGAGTGAATTTTCGATTTGGAAAGAATGGGTTGGGAGGCAGTGAGGGAAAAAAAGGATATCACCTATTCAGTGATCCACAGTTAACAGGATAAACCATCCCTCCTCCCCAGCCCCAATTCTCCTATTACTATTAGCACTAGCGCAGTCTAGGCAGCATGTTTTTCATGCACATCAGCAGCCAGCATATACAAATTTCTTCCCTCCTGTGGTTGCCTTCTGTTCATTTTAACCAGATGTTACTGGTGTTAAAAGATGGAACCTATGCATTGTGATTGTCTATGGGACTCTTATCCCCTGAAAATGATCTAGTCTTTTATGGTACTAGAGGAGTATTCAGTGGGTGTTTAATAAGGATATTGACTGACTTATATGGGGGTATAGGCATGGACAATCTGGAAAAGTAAAAAGAAAAAGTGAAACATTTATGGTGACACCTGAAAGTATGAGATTTTTTGAGCAGCAGAGTCACGCTCTAAATAGTGGTGGTTTTAAACTAATATGAAGGGAGTAGATGTAGCTCAAGTGGTTGAGCATCTTCTTCCTGTGTACGAGATCCCAGGCTCAATCCCTGGTACCTCCTAAAAACAAAAACAAACAAACAAATGAAAAAATCATTTCTCATTGGAGAGTGGATGTAGCTCAGTGGTTGAGCGCCTGCTTTCCATGTATGACGTCCTGGGTTCAATCCCCAGAATCTCCTAAAAATAAAAAATAAAAAAACCTAATATGAAAGTAAATTGTCTTCAAGTTATGTGAAATGGGGAAATAATAAAATTGGATTGGAGGTAGGTCAATATGGCCTAGGAGTTAAAGAATTCTTGGAAAGTTTTCTGCCAATAATTCATAAAGAATAGTCAACATTAACTTAATTTTTAAGAATAACTAGTTTATGTGAGTAAATACAGAAGATTTTATGATAACATATTGACTACAGGATTTAGGGTGCTTATAGAAAGACATTTTACTTCTATGATATTTGGAAATTTGGGTTGTTGAACATCTTCTATTATCTCCTATATAGTTCTGCAAGTGAATCTGGTTCCCAAAGCACTTGCGATCAACTTGTAACTCCAACAGCCCTGGCTGCCTGTACCAGAGTCGACTCCTGTTTTACCCCATGGTTTGTTCCGTCTCTTGGCATTTCCTTCCAATTTGCTCACCTGGAGTTCCATCTTTGTCATCACCTTGATCAACTAGGTGCAGGTACTCTTTATTTTAGCATCAGAATAATATTAGAATAATGTTCTCAAGGCACAATTCAATGACTTTTACTCAATTTATTTTCAAGAAGTATAAAGGTTTGAGGGGTTTCCATTCTGTGTATTACAGTATTAGTGATGTTTCAAAGTGCTGTGATTGCTAATCACCTCCCCACCTGCAGCTTTTTCCCCACTGCTCACCATCCACATGGTGGTTGAAATTTTTAGAAATCACATTCATTTCCCATGAATAGTCAGCACTGGAAAGTTCTTTTGGAGTCAATTTGAATCCCCCTCATTTTTGAATCAGCTTATGGGTCTATTATGTAAGTAACCAGTGAGATTGAGCTGACATGTTTGAAATGTACTAAGTCTTTATAGCTTCCTAATGATAATTTTCAAAGAAGTTACAAAAACTGCAGGTTTTACTGTTATTCCAATTATGATCTTTTTGAAAAAAAATGCATCTGTTTTTTGTTGAGGACCCTGAGCCGTTACATTAATGGTAAATAGATTCCAAAAGTACTTGATATTGCCTGATTTCAAAAGCACAAATACTTTCTGTAAAAGATGGGCAAATTCTCAAATAATTTAAAGGACTAGCATTTTTACAAGTTTGAAATGGAAGAAGATTAAATTTTCCCACATACCAACAGTGACCTTTTATAACTTTGCTAATGTTAATTGAGTAATTATTTCTAAAGCATTATATTCTGTCCCAAGCCTTTTCTGGTTAATACATTTTGTTTCCAGGTAATAGGTTTTTCAACTTATTTCAACCTGTGTAATGGAAAAAGGAAAAAAAAATCAGATAAAAACCAAACACAGCTGCTGTTAAGCATCTTGCCTTTTCAGCAAAAATGGAGTTTAACCTCCTTTTTCTAACTCTCTTTGAGGCATGTTTTTGTTTTTGAGATTTGGTTGGCAGATACAGAATAATTCTATGAAAAATCTCTTTTAGATACTTACCTTCTCTTTATTTGTTGTCTTCTGTGATCAAAGTTTTGTCACTGATAGTAAATGTAACATTATATATTTAAGAGACCTACTAATTCAGCAAAACAGTTTTATTTGCATATATCAAATGGTAATTCAAAGAATGAAATATTTTTAAGAGAATGCTTAATTTATTAAACATCAAATACTGAACTCAGAAATCAAAAAGTGAATAATTTAAATGCCATCTCACTCATTTTTTCCATGAAGTATTAGCTCATTTTTTAATTTCTGTTTTTCTTGTTTGTTTCTCAATAGCTCTACCACAGTACCTACAGCCATTCATTTCTGATAAAAACGTGCCATCTGAACTGGAATACCTGATTGTTTCCTTCAGAGAACCACACTTGTATCTTCGACAGTGGAATAATGGTCCCATCTGTCAGGAAATCCGGTTCTCAGCTCAAGCAGACTGTAAACTTCTAGAGTGTAGAAATGTTACCATGCAAAGTGTGGTGAAGCCCTTCAGCATCTTTGGACAGATTGCGGTTTCCAGTGATGCAGTAGAAAAATTGCTTGAGTGCACTGTGATAGTTGACTCTATATTTGTAAACTTTGGACAGCATGTAGTTCATTCTCTAAACACTGCAATACAAGCTTGGCAACAGGTATGTACATTCCAGAACAGTTTACAGTTTGGCCATGTATGATATTTTAGTAGGTACTATATGTTCTCACTTCTAATAATAAGTTAAACCTAAACAAAAATATGAGAGAATGAAGAATTTGATGGGCACCATAATATCTGGGACCATCTCTGTTTGGCAAAATGATGCATGTTTTGTTTGTTTTTTTAACTTTGAAGAATATGGGTTCTTTATACATGCATTGGAGACCATGCCCACATTTTTGTGACTAATGCACCACATCTGTGTGGAAAGTAACATATTCCCAGAATTTTTTTCCAAGCACTGTGGCTTCAACTTAGCTACATATTGAATTGTCTAGGCATCCATTGCAGAAATGAAGAAACTGTGTGTGCTTTTCTGATAATAGCCATTCAAAGATTTTGAAACAAAAATAAGCAGTGAAATCAAATATATGTTTATTACAGTATTAGTGATGAAAATTACAAGTTGTAGTCTTTCCCCCTATTATTCTACCTTTTTGATGCACTAAAAAGCACTGAATAACAGATTTTTGGATCGATTAAAAAGACTCTTGATTACTTTCATGATATTTCACTTTCCTCTCTTGTCAGAAATTAGTCATATCAAAAAGAGATGACATAGGGGAGTGGATGTAGCTCAAATGGTTGAGCACCTGCTTCCCATGTACGAGGTCCCATGTTCGATCCCCTGTACCTCCTAAAACAAAACAAACAAATGAATGGGAAAAAAAACAACTCAGGGAAGCCGGTGTCACTCAGTGGTTGAGTGCCAGCTTCCCACATACGAGGTCCTAAGTTCATTCCCCGGCCCTGGTACCTCAAAAAAAGAAAGAAAGAAAGAAAAAAAAAAAAGATGAAGTATAAATCTATACTGAATGGCATATTTGAAATGGGGAACCTGTCCCTTTCCACTAACATGAAAATAATTTCACAGACTGTTTGGACAATAATATGCCCAGCAATTTAAGAACAAATCACTTCTGCTTCCATTACTAACTTTCATTGTAATATTGGAATTTCATCAAGTTTGTGTTGCTATTTAAGCAGAGACATTTCCCCACATTATAACTGTTACACACTTGTGTGGAGCTGACGTCCCAAGAGAAATGGTCTTCCATCCCACACTGACCTCTGGCAGGGCCTGGGGTAGAGAGCGGGGGTGCAGGGGCATTAATTTTCTTAACTTAAAAATTTTTACGGGAGTAAACTGTTTTCTTTATATGCATGGAGACCTATACAAGACTAAGGAATTAATTACCAAACATGGCACTACAATAGCAAAGGCAAAGCAGATAACACATCTGTTTTATATTTTAAAATTCTTTTTTAAGGGCATTCCATGGTTTTCTTGTTGCAAAGGACATGCGTAAAATAAGAGCTAGTGTGATCTAAATCTTTGCAGCTGGTTCAAATAGTGATGTGAAAAAAACCTCCACAGCTCCAATTTCTGTTTTTTGTCATATTTTGAACAATGCATTTAATAAAAACCAAGCCTAGAAAATATAAAAGATTGAATGATAGAGCATTTAAACCCAGGATATGGTATCAGAACCATTATAAGAGGACTTGTGTGTAGTAACTACTGCAAAATGGCCTTCAGAAATATCAGTTTCCTTCCAGGGTAAAAATATTCTCTTAGACACAGCTATACATATAAATAAAATATTGTACATAAATATTTAAATGTTTTAAACCACATCAGAGTGTGAATGACTGACTAACACAGTGCCTTGAAGGAATATTCTGAGTTTTTTTAAAAAATGAATTGTATATTTGATTAAGTAGAGCCATATGTCACATAGCATATTGCTGACAGGTACATTCTATGAATAGTTGGTTCTGATTTATACAGGGATTTGGCAATGTTAACATGAGCCACAAGAGGATATACTTCTGTAATTGTTGCTGTAATTTTCTTGTTTCCTCCCATGTCAAGGGTACTTGCCACCAAGTTTTAATGTGATAGGCTTCTAACCCTGTGTATTCTAAAGTAAATACAAAAATGCACAACTTTGAAATTATAGGACATCTGACATTGAAATGGGCTTATAGAAGGTAATTAAGTTCATTGTTTCTAAGAAGCTCTAATGTGGTTTATCCCTTTTAAAGGGGAGTTTAGCTCCCCAGGCTTAGATTTTATTGTGTATGCAATGGTCATATACAGTATAATTATTGCTAATGAGAAATATGAATTTAGCAACCAAGATAAGTTATTTGCATTTTCCACATACTTTATATTGGATTCATATCTGAACAGAGTCATTTTTATCATGTGGATGGCCCAGACAGTTGAAGCTTGAAACAGTTTAGCCTTCCACCTTTAGGTCATGAGTTCAGGATTAACAGAAGCCTTCATCAGAGTCTGATTTCTCTGGCTATAGTTTTTGTTGTTGTTTTTCTTCCCTTTTGTAAATGATGAATGTTTCGTGACACCAGATTAAGGACCCAGAATGTCACTTGTATTTTGCTTTATATTTCTATGTCATATTCTCAGATCTGGACAAATTAGCACTTAAAGCAGATTGTTTTTTTTTAAACCAAGATCACATTCATGTCCTCCCTTACACCAAAACCATATCTGTTTCATTGCAAATGACTGTACGGTTCTCCAGCATGAATCTTAAATATAAATAAGCCATATTTTAATTACAAATCTCAGTAAAAACTCTGATGTTCATCCTATATGATGTCACATAAAGTGCATATGAACTCTTTAGAATATTCCAGAATTTAAAACATTCCAAGAAATGCTTAAAATTATTACAGTTTTAATAAACTCCGCAGATGAAGAAGCAATAGAGAAACAGTTCCCTGAAGACTTTATGTATTCTTTAGAAAAATGTAAACAATCCCCTCATGCTCTTTAATTTACATTTTTCCCCTAAAACCCTCATCATTTATTAAAGGTCAGTTTTCAGAACTGAGGAAGTAATATGGTTTTCTTTCTATTCAAGCCCCATCTGGTGACTTAACCTCTCTGTTACCAGTACATTGTGCCCAATTAATTATGAAAACTGAATTTCAATCTCAGGATGTCTTACTAAGTGGAAGTTTGTAATCATATCCTTGTTTTTCTCTTGGACTTAACAGGAGAGAAAAATGTTTACAAGGGAAGTAGTTTATGTTCATTATATAATGCTAAAAGGAAAATTCTCATGCAAAACTAATTATGCACTATGATTCCAATTTGATTAAAAGTTTATAAATAAATATATAATACAGTATTTGGATAGGATAGACCAGAATAGGATCAGACAGGACACTCAGAAGAGAAAAATTTTTTGGAAGAAAATTCACCAAACTGTTAATAGCAGTTATCTCTGAGTGGTAAAATTAGAGGTGTTTTTGTTTTTTTTGTTTTGTTTTTTTTTAAATCCATGCTTTCCAGATATTCCAATTTTTCTACAGTATTCATATGTTACAGTTATTTTAAAAATTAAATTTACCTATTTATTCATTTCACATGTGCTCATTGAGAATGTGTGTGCCAAGCATCATGCTGGGTACTGGAGATCAAGTTGTAAATAAGACAGGCATGGTTCCTGCCCTTATGCAACATAGAGTCTAATGATAATGACAATATTGAAGCCATAAACATTCAAATAATTAATGAGTTGCAGTAGGGTTAACTGCTCTGAAGGTGAAATATCAAGTGTTATGTAAGCATAAAATAGAAGTACCTAACCTGGGCTGGGCTCCTCTGAGGAAGTAACCTTAAAACAGAAACCTGAAAGCCAAAGAGGAAGAGAAGCTGATCAAGCAAAGAGGTGGAATAAGCAAGATCCAAGCAGAGGAAAGGCAGTGAGTCAAGGAGTGTGCCACACTGATGAATTAAAAGGAGGCCAGTGTTAGTGCTAGGGATGTGAAAAGGCTGGTGGAGATGGGGGTGTAGGAAGCAAATGGAGAGGGACTTCAGGTGCAGGGGGAGACATGGGCAGGGGCCAGATCAAGCAGGAAATCTAAAACCCTACAGCAGTTAGGTTTTGAAATCATAGCTAATAAAAGTCATGTCAGAGAGTTTTATGGTAGATAATAGATTATTGTTGGCTATAATTGCTTTGGTCTCACATAGCCAGAGTCTTTTGGTGATTAATATGCCTCATAAGCAAGGTTCAGCTTTGTGGAAATAGAGGGGTTCAGTGAGACTAGACAGGTGATAGAGAAAAGGCTTGAGGTCCTCAAGGGCCTCTGAAAGAATGAGATAATGCAGGGCCTCTTCACCAGCTGCAGCCTACAGCATTTCTGAATGACTTGGGGTAGATTGTTTCCCGAGATAACTCTGTTCTAGATTCCTTTCTAGACCTAGTCTTGGTCCAGGCTGGTTTCCAGGTATGTTCATTCATGGACTTCCTTGGCTTCAGGCCTCATAGTCACTTGAATCACTATGCTCCTGAGTAGAATCTCCTTTTACTCCTCCCCTCAGTAAATGACAGATGATGGAGTATGGCATTTTGACAGTATTTAGATCTAGGAAATAGAGGCCAACTGGAGGAGCATCAATTACATGTTATTTCCCCACAAATAGTATTTATCTCCAAATTGATTAGCTAATTAGGATTTTTTTCTTGTGTTCTCAAGTCAGTCACTTATGTAGCTTTTTAAGTTTACCAAAAGTATATTTATTATGTTTTAAGTCATAACCTAACCAGAGTGATAAAAGAGTAAGCACAATCATACTCTATCATTTTGCCAGTGTTTTAATGTAACAGTAACCAGTGGAGACCATTAAGTTAAGGAAGAAGGTATCAACCAGGTACATATTAGCTAGTTAGTTCACTGAGCATTAACTGACTAATGAAGGACATTACTTGATTGGTGACTGTTAGCTGAAACAGATATAGACAAATGTTTTTCAACTAACATTATTTCTCTTGAAAAATGCAACTTGGCTTACACTGACTCTGGAGTTGATCTGTTTTGTGTATTCAGCCTCTTAACAATAGAGGGAAAGTTATAGTTTTATTTACATCTCTCCCTGAGCAGATTTACACACACACACACGTCCACCCTCCCCCTTAAGGGATCTGAGGGTGTATTACCTAAATGATCCTTACTTTCTGTAGGGTACAAGCTGTGGCTTTGGTAATTGGTCTTGATTGTCGAGTTTAGAAGGCCGGGAACATGGTAATTCTAGCCTCCAGTACTGTGCTCAAAAACGTGCACTACCCAGTACAGCATTCTTTTTAGCCCATGTTAATTTGCTTTAAGAAATGTTAAAAGTTTAAGGGATCTCATTGTTCTTTTTCTCTTCTGTATGTATGATTTATTTTGCAGGAATATAAATCAAAACACATTCTTGGAACATTTAAGATCTCTTTAAGGCATTTCTTGTGCTTATCCTGGAAGTATAGAATACTTTGTATACCAGAGCTAATGACAACAGATCTTTTAGTGTTTCTGTGTTGTAACATTCGCCACTGGGCAGACAGCTGCCAAACATCTTGAAATTAATCTGATGCACGTTGGGTTTCGGATTCTTTTCTTTCAGAACAAATGCCCTGAGGTAGAGGAGTTGGTCTTCAGCCATTTTGTGATCTGTAATGACACACAGGAGACACTGCGGTTTGGCCAGGTGGATACTGATGAAAATATTCTGCTGGCAAGTCTCCATAGTCACCAGTACAGCTGGCGCTCTCACAAATCCCCACAGGTATTTGAGAAAGAGCCTTACAAACACAGCAATTGTTAATGCTGGGGATTCATTTATTCCGCAGTTTGTGTGCCTGTGTGTCCCAAGGAACTACTCAGTGTAGCTACCTCAAAGGGAAATGCAACACTGTTTAGAGAAAGGAGGACGGTACACCCATGCTTCTCTTGAAATGGAACTTTTTCCTATTTAGCCTGGGTGCTGTGTGGGCAATGCTGCGTGTGATGATTTAGACATTGAACTCTAGAGCCAAAGTATACAGTTTTGGATCCTGGTTCTGGGTAACCTTGCTTTACTGCCTGTGCTTCAGTTTTCTCATATGTAAAATGGGGACAATAGTATATATTTCAAAAGGGTTGTGAGGATTAAATGAGTTAGTATGTATAAGGCACTAGATCAGTGTTTGATACACTTAAGCTTTATGTTTAGACTACTATTAGTCATTCATTTATTCAGATTGTTGTATACATACTCTGTGCCAGTCACATGCTAAGCACTGGTAATTCATAGACAGGTAAGTCACTCCTTGCCTTCCAAGAGCTCAAACATCATCTGTGACAAAATGAGCACAATGACAAAATATGCTCAAGGGAGTTCTAAGGAAAGACATACTAAAGGATGTCTGTTTTCCAAGTAGTATAATTCCATTTTCCTGTCATTTTAGATGGGAATAATTAAAGGGATATGCCCTGCAGGGATAATATAAGGATGAATGAAATACAAAGATGTGGTCTTAAATGAGTAAAAGAAATCCTAGGAAGTACTCTCAAGAATAATGTATTTCTAAAACTGGATAATAAGGAAACTACTGTCTGCTTGTGATTAAAAGAAAGTCATTAGATTAGAGAACAAGTTTTCCCATCTGGTCTATAGACCAGCTTCAGAATATGTTATATATACCCTCAGGCTCCATCTTT
>JAQZBX010064413.1:0-16500 GCA_029593785.1 Cabassous unicinctus | reverse complement strand
AATAAACACCATCTTTCACCATTGGTTTAATCCTTTCCATTTAACACTTGAGTTTTTGTATTTCACCTTCAATGTCTATTTCCAAAGTGAGATATATAGATTTGTATTGGTTAGCTAGAACGTTGATCATCTCACAGAAGCCATCAAAGTCAGAAAAAAGGTCACACATCCTTAGTCCACTCTGAGCAGCTTTGGAAGAATAAACTGGGCCAATGCCCCTTTTTGTGGTACCCAAATTTTTTCCTGCTTATTCTTGTCTCTGTTGCTCCTGGATACCATCATCTGCTTGATGAAAATCAAATATGATGTGAGCTCTGCCCAATATGATAACCCTTTTTTCCAGACTTCTAGTCATTTTCCTATTTGAACATTTTTCTCTGCTTCCTCAAACCATCCAGGTAGATGGATTACCACATCATTTCCAATAATGCAGTAATATTTGTGTTAATTATTCCACTGGGTAAAGATGAAATTCATGTTCCACAGAGTTTACAACAACAGTATGGCTGGAATTATTTCCTCCTTGGCAGGGGCAAAGGCCTAGATGTCCTGAGCAATTTGGTCTGCCACCTTCCTTTCCCTTGTTCACCCCACTGCATGCTATAGACCACCATCACTCAGTTCCCTGTGGGCCATGCCCTGGGGCAGCTACAGTCACCATTGGGAAGGGAAGATGCCTCCAGTTTGTTTTTGGTGATGACTTGGCTCCAGTGACATGCATGGAGCCCAAAGAGGCACTGAGGAAGAAAACGCAGAGAGAAGGTCTCTGCCACTGCCACCCAGGGAGGAAGAAAGAAGAAGGAGCCAGGGGCTGGCCCTGCCCAAACCAGGCCATCATCCTCCTGCCAGGCCCTGCCCTGGTCCATCAATTGGAATTTGATACTTAAGATAAGTTGACAGAAATGAGGACGCCAAGGGAAATTTTCCTGACAGTAGGTGAACAGGTTTAAATCACATGATGGCAGAGAGCCCTGGGGGCAACAACCACACTCTGAGACCACATTAGAGGCTGTATGGGAGGATTGTAGCTACAAGGTCCAAAAAATAACATGGGCTAAAACACAAGATTCAGAGGCTGCACAATGACATGGCTTTCAGAATGAGTGAGAATGAAGAAAAAAGTTCAGAGCTTTCAGCACATTTCTGAAAACAATGTGAACTCTGGTCCATGCTTAATGGCAAAGCCCCAGGATGTGTTTATCCATTGCAATGACTGTGCCACACTAATGAAAGATGTTTATGTGGGAGGGTGTGGGAGGTGTGGGGAGTGGGGCATATGGGAGTCCCTATATTTTGTGTGTAACATTTATGTAATCTAAGTATCTTTTACAAATTAAAACAATTAAAAAATAAAAAAGTTCTAAATGATATGAATTGCTCTGTTTTCTCTGTTGAAACATCTGAATTGATGCAAGCACAGAACACAAACACTTTTTTTGCAACATCCATCACAGCGATACAAGTCAAAGAGAGTGGTGGCTTCAAAGATAAAAAAGATAAGTATGAAAATTATATGATGTTCAATCTAGGATATATTTTGAAGGCAAATGTGACATGACTGGGAGTGTGATTTTGAGTCTGAGCAACTTATAAAGATTAAGTTGTAATAAATGAAACAGGGAAGACTTAAGGGGACAAAACACTTAATTAAAGAATATCATCCAAGGAAATTTAATGAAATTAAAGTGTTATATATTAAATATAAACCACAATATAATTAAACTTAGAGATGGACAGCTTTACATGTCAACTTTGATAGATTATGGTGCCCAGTTTTTTTGCCAAACAATGGCCAACATGCTGCTATGAAGGCATTTTTGTAAAAATCAGTTGTATAAACAAACAGTTGACTATAAGAAATAAGAATTACCCACACCTGACATCAAGGACTTGAATGGGTGATTATTCTCATCAAATTTCCATTGATCTCACATATTTGGACTCTGAAGAAAACAGATGTCACTTTTTGGATGACAGTGGATTATTGCAAACTTATTCAGGTGATGATGCCAATTTCAGCTGCTTTTCCATATGTATTATCATTGCTTAAGCAAATGAAGATATCCTTTGGTTCCAAGTATGCAGCTATTGCTTTCATTTATCTGCAATACATGCTAGTAAAGACAACAAGAAAGAGTTTGCTTTCCGCTGGTGACTGCAGCAATACACTTACACCTTCAAACTCTGGGATATTGCAACTCACCATCTCTCTTGAATAATTTAGTTCACAGATGCATTGATCACCTTTCTCTTCCAGAAGATAGCCCAGTGGTCCAATACATCTTTCACATTATGCTGATTGGACCTTGGGAGCAAAAGATAGTAACTCTTCTAGATCAATTGGTGAGGCATTTTAAATCAGATTGTGGGAAATGAATATGACAAAATTCAGGGGCCTTTCACATATGTGAAATTTCTAGACATCCAATGATATGGGCTTTGTAAAGAAATATCCATTCTAAGGTGAAGGACAAACAGATGTATTTTGCAGGTCCTTCAACCAAAAAGGAGGCAGAAAGCAAATTAGGTCAATATGGATTTGGGAGACAACATATTCCTCATTTAACAAGAGAAAGCTTTGTCAAAGCACAGTCTGCCATGAAAGGTGCTCTGCCACTTAAGCCATAGGATCCAACAGACTCAATAGGTTATAAGTCTCAGTCACAGATAGTGATGCTGTTTGGAGACTGTTGCAGAGTCCTATAAGTGAATTATAGCTCATTCCTTTAGGATTGTGGAGAAAATATTTGCCTTCCTTTTGAAATATAGATTTTCAATTGTTACTGTGCCTTAATAGAGAACAAATGCCTAGCCATGGGCAACCATTATACCATGTGAAATAAGTTGCCCATCATGAACTAGATATTATTATGGAAGAGAAGACTGAGCTTAGATTTCATATATTTCTGTGAAAATGCAGGCACCACCTGAATGTAGAAAGATGCAGACGTATAGCCCCATTCTGGCATAACTTAAAAGAGCATGTGAAGGGGAATTTTCCTTTTGGACACAACTTCAAGTAATTAATATGGTTGTTCATGTTCCTTGGAAGGAGTAATGACCAGATGTGAATATTTATATGCATTCATGGGATGTGGGATGTGGGCAATGGTTTGGCTGGATAGGTAGGTACTTGGAATGCACTGTGTTGGAATATTGGTAATAAGGAATTCTTTGAGAAAATTATTAAGATAGATATTTTCTGAATGGGCAAAATGTAGTTATTAATGTCATAAAAGAATGCTCACCTACAAGTGATCTCAGCAGAGGAGTAGTTTAAAAATCAAGTGGATAGGATAGCCATTCTATGGACAACATTCAGCCTTTCCCCAAAACACTCCTTTCATTCCCCAATGGACTAAAGAACAATGTGGCCATGGTGTCAGTGATTGAGGTTATTCCTGAGCTCAGCAACATGGACTTCCACTCATTGTCACCAAGGCTGGCCTGGCTACAGCCACTTTATTGGTTTCCAATCTGCCACTCTCAGAGACCAACATTCAGTCCTGATATGGCATCATTCCCTGAGGTGCTAAGACTATTGACAAGTTTATTACAATGCTACACTTTCATCATGGAAGGGGAATCATTTTGTTCTTACTGGAATTCATACTTTGGAAAATGAGTTTCTGTCACTGCACGTAATGGTTCTGCCAAAACTATCAACCATATACTTACAGAATGTTTTATCAACCATCATGTAATTTAATACAGTTTTTCTTCTGATCAAAAAAGCCATTTCAGAGAAAACAAGTATGGTAATGGGTGAAAATACCTTTCATGGTTAGGAGAGTGTTCTCTTCTAGGTTATTCTTACTCTTAATTTACATTTAATATATAGTGCTGTTTCTCTCAGAGCCAGGACTCATGGGTTTATGAATCAACAAGTGAAAATATAAATTACAGTGCTCCTAATTACCACTTGTGATCCATGAACAAAATATTTGTCTCCTGTCCCTGTGACCCTAAGCTATCCTGGTCTAGAGTTGTAAGTAACAACCAATAAACATTGAACTGGAAATTAAAACTGTTACCCAGGCACATTTTGACTCCTCATGCTTCTGAATCAACAGCAAGGAGGGTGTTACTGTATTGCCTTGGGTGGGTGGTCCTGATTACCAAGGAGAAATTGCACTGCTGCTTTATAATATAGATAAGAAAGAGAATGTCTTGAATATGTGAGTCACATAAAGTTTTTTCTTAGTACTTACCATGTCCTGTGACTAAAATCTTAGAAAATTACAACCCAGTTAAAGAAGACTACTAATGGCCTGTTTCATTAAGGAATGGTGTTTTAGGTTACCCCATGATTAAAGAACCACAGAAATCTGAGGACCTTGTTAATAGCAAGGGAATGTGGAATTAATACTGTGAGAAAATAGTTATAAATATCAGGTACAATCATGAGAAGTCAAAGAAATGAGCAATAAAATTGTTATTAGTATTTCTTCTTTATTATGTTATGAATATGTTGTGTGTGTATTATATCATAGTCTTCTTTCATCTCTTATCCTTATCATATTTCATAAGTTGCATTAACTTTATATCACAGTATTTAAGTTAAAGGATACGAAGGAAAAGAGTGAATATCTTGAATCCTCTTCTGCTGAAATCTGTAGTGGTTTGGTTGTTGTATGGAGAAGAATTATCTCATGCTAAGAATAAGTTTGACTTTGTAATTATCATATTTGTAGATTAAGTATATTTTAAGTAGATGCATATTGGTTCAGAATAGACAAGAAATGGGCTGTGATTGTTAATTTTAGGTGTCAACTTGTCTGGTTTATGGTGACCTATTCTTTAAATCTGTTAGCCTGCACCAAATCTTGGTGTGTGTTTCTGTCTTTCCCTCCTATTTCTCAACAAGCTCTGTTATTTCCCCCATTTCCCAAATAAATTCTTTTTACTTGCCTAACTAAAAGTAATAATATAAAATAAAATAATAAAATAAAATAAAACAATAAAATAAAAAAACTGTCCTAGATGTTGTTGTAGTGATATATAGTAGAAGTGATAAGTGTATAGTAGGAGTGATTAGTGTATACAAACTGTTTAATTTAAGAACATTCTCATTGATGATAGGGGTCAGTTTCATCCAATCCTTTCAAAGCTTAAAGAAAAGAAAACAATAAACAACAAAAAATAACAAACAAAAAACCATGTGGTTTCCAATAATAGAAGAAATTCTGCCTTAAGTATAAACCTATATCCTATGAATTTCCAGTCTACTAACTTCCCTTAGAAAATCAGAATCAAGGCTTCAACATCACTATTGTCATAATTTCTCACCTACATAATTCAGCCTGCCCCATGTAATTTAGACCTGTTATCACAACCACTTATTATATTTCCTTAAAATAAATATATTTTATATGTATTTACATATATTATGTTCACTCTTTTTCTTTGGAGACACCTAATAAACACATCCACACATTGATATAACTATAGTCAATATTTGATGTTTCCTTGAACTGAAAGTAAGATCTATGGTTAAATCTTGAGAGAACCTTCTACAAGCAAAACCTCCTCAAGCACCCATGTATACCTTCAACCCAACCCTAAGTAATCCTGACTCTACCCACAATCATGATGGATAAGTAGGTATGAATTTATGGTTGCTTATATAGATTCAATGCTACTCTTTTTTTTTTTTTAATATCAGGTGGCCACTTTTCCTTATGAGCACTGGGAGATTTCATATATGTCACCTTGAAAAATATATTCAGTATTTGTGAATATATACCATCAGTGATTTCCAATTTTTCAAAGTCAGCAACAGGCAGTATGGTCAGACAGGTAGAGATTAAATTTCCCCTTCTTGCACCAATACTCTTTAGGAACAGCAGTAATTCCTGGCACTAGGTACTCCTGAGCAGGAAAGGCTATGATTGCAGTTAAAGAGATGACTTATGTTTCCAAAACCCTAATCTCCACCTCTTTGGGGAAATGCAAATGCCACTTCACTCTGCTGCTGATCACATAGTCACATATTGATAAATTCTTCTTATGGTTACAGTAAGAAATTTTCTATCCATGAAAAGAAGTTTGTGCTTGTTGAATTGCTCATTGCAATCTGTTCATAAAAAACCCAACTCCTTACAGGATAATAATGATACTGTGGAGTTTCCTATTGGCCATAGAGGCTCAAAGTCTTGCACAGAGAGCCAATTGCTCATTGTGGCAGTTGAGATTATTTTATGAATCCAAAAAAAAAGAAAGATTTTGTTAGTAAGCTAATCTATTCCTCTGGGTGTGAAACCATTTGAATGCATTGAATTCAGTTGGGGGTCCATTGATTAGATTCCTTGATGAGATTGATTTAGGGCTTTTTAGTGAACTATGTCAGAGACACATTACTCAGGTGTAATCTCTGCCCATTGCTTGGCCTGATAAAAACAGACACCCACTCACACAGACAGAAGAAAAATGGGAACTGCCATGTTTGATGGTGCCATGAGAGAGAAGTGATTTCTGTTTTGTCAACAGCTGAGCTGCAAGAACAGAAGTTCTAAGAGACAAGCCTTATGCCAGAAGAGAGAGGACTACAGAATCACTTAAGTACAAAGCCCTAAGAGGGCTGGGCCCACAAAACAGCATAAAAGGAGATGGTGAGCCTTGAGGGGAAGGCAGAAGCCAGGCAGAGATGGCCTGACATCTTGCTCCAACATGTGGCTGATGACTTTGGTGAGAAAACTCCTTTTATGGTGCCTTGAGTTGGACTTTTCATGGCCTTGGAACTGTAAGCTTTTATCACAAATAATTACACTTCATAAAAGCCAACCATTTCCTGATCCTTTACATCTATACCCTTTTAACAAACTAAACACCCATAAAAAAGTAATTGTCATTTTTAAAAAATTTATGGGCAATGAACAAGGACCTTGCTTTTCTGAACAAATTAGTATTGTAAACATATAATTTAGCTTTCCAAAAAACTCTGTGAATGGTCCATTATTTGTCTCCTCATTGTCACACTTCCTATTGTTATCCTTTTTCATTTATTTCACCAAGAACATATGCGAAGAACTGAGAAATAAGTTAGTAAAGTGTGTTTATTTTCAAGGTAATTTTATAAAGTGCTTTCAAGGAAAGACAGGCAAAATCAGCAATTTGATTTAGTATTGGCCAACAAGACTAAAAATGCTCAAAAACATATATAAAATGGATTCAACACTATTACATATTGTGTAAAATATAGTGGATGTCAAAACTTTTCAGTTGAAACATTACAGTGCCTTAATTATTGATATTAAATGTTGATAAATGTTCCTTAGAATGATCATGTGTTTAAGTCAATACGCTTTTTCCTATTTGTATATGCACTTAATTAAGGCTTCATTTAACATCAGCCAATGCCAAAGTCTTTCTCATTGTAATTGCTGTGCCTCCATCTATTTTAAGGCAAAAACCACTTTCTGTACTTTGTTTTGGTATGCATCTACAAGATTCAACAAGACATACAGTTTATTATCATCCTAGATTTCATCTAATGAATTTGCAAACCCAAGTAATCCCTTGCCCTAAAAGTAGACCATGCATGTGTTATTCCCTTTTCCCATATGGTACACTCTGTAATACAAAGGGGATTTGTAAATTGGAGAAAATCCTCTTGACTTTATCTTGCTCACAGACAAGGGAGTCAGAATTTCCCAGTGCATGAGCCTTGAGTTATTACTCAATAACAAAATGTTTTTCAAGTGGTTAGTATGGTATTGTCTACTAAATGTGAGTAGGTGATTTGATATTGCCTGTTTTGTTTTATATGTACAACATTTTAGATTTAGAGGTTTGCTGCCTTCTGGCTTAGGTTAGCAAGTTGAAGTAATGGTATCTTTAACCAAATGGTATTGTTTGATGTGTAATTCCTACACATCTAGATTATGTACAATATGCATACCCTGAAATTTTCATTATTCTTTGAAATATCCTATGTGTCTGTTGTACCAAGGATGTGCACTAGATGGAGCCTGTCCATTTGTATAATTGCTACCTTATCTCAAAGGATGTTGTTCCTTTCCTGGTAGCAGTTAGTGCTTCTATCCATTGAATGATGCTGTGTATTTTAATCTTATTGAAGAAGTAAAAGTAGATTAGCATTTCAATGTAAAATCAGTGGAGCAGGAGTAGCTCAGTGGTTGAGCACTTGCTTTGCATGCATGAGTTACTGGATTTAATCCCTTGTACCTCCTAAAAAAATTCTACCCTTAAAAGTGTTATATCAATTCATGTGTGGGTAAGTACACTAAATCAGTATATTTACAATTATTCCCTTTCATCATTTGTGTCTTTATTTACTTCTGATGTTTCTTACATATGTTCTAAATATATGACCGCTTGCCACTGTTATTGCTTTAAATGGTTATATTTTAAAATAGGAAAATATTAAATATCACCTCAAGTTACACAAATTTTTCTCACTGCTTTTGTATATTCATTCTTCTTGTAAACTTCTTTAAGCATTTATCAAAGAGCAGATATGCTGTAAATGAATTCTCTCAGTTTCTGTGTATCTAAGCAATGAAATTTAAAGGCTCTTTTCACTGTGTATAGAAATCCAGGTTGTTGTTTTTTTCTGATCACAAAAGTTATCAATCCATTATCATCTAATTTCCATGGTTTTGATTACTGGTCTGTTGCAATTAATTTACTTGATCCTCTGTTAGAAGGTCAAAATCCAACTCTATTGGTTGCCTTCAAGATTTTCTCTTTGCATTTAAGCAGTTCTATTATAGTATGTATTTCTGAGTGTATGCATGTGTGTTTATAACACATATGGTCATATGAGTTTCTTGAGTCTGAAATTTGGTGTCTGTCATTAATTTTTATAAAAAGGAGGTGTCTCTGGGTGTAGAATAGCAGTGGCTACACTTCCTTTCCACAGAAAGCACCATGACAGGACAGTGGGGACCTTTCTGTGGATTCTCCCCAATCCCAGAGGAAAACCTAGCAAAAGGGTATGAAGACATATACCCATGTGACCCTTGGGAGATTCACAGTCTTGCTTGCCTTGACCACACATGGCATTAAGAATTTGATTACATATTCTAGTATCTCCCCCAAGGTAAGTTATTGTTTGGGTGCTGTTATCCCTGCAGGCATCTTTCTCTCTCCTGCTTTCAATTGTGTTGCTTTTCCTGTAACTTGAGTTACCTTATATTTTTTTCTCAATTAGTTAATCTTTAGTTTGTCCAGTTTTTGTTATTGTTGGAAGAATAAGAGAGATGTTTTTCACAGCTCACCATATTTTGAAGCTAAATCTCAGACTTCTTTAAAATAGCAAGAAACTAGAACCAATCAAAATGTAGATTAACATGTGAATAGATAAATGCCTTGAGGTATATGCATACATTGAAAGATTACTCAGCATTAGATCAATGAATGCCTGGGACTCAAAACAGCTTGGCCAGATTATCAAAAATTATACTGACTGAAAAAAGCTAAAGAAAGAATAACACCTAATATATGATTCAGTCTATATAAAATCTTGGAAATGCAAACTATTCCAAAGTAACATGAAGATCAGTGGTTGCCTGGGGACAGGGTAGGAGGAAATACAAAGGAGAAAAAAATTGTAGGGATGTTGGAAGTGCATACTATCCTGATTGTGGTGCTGGTAACATAAGTGTATGCATATGCCAAAACATATTGAACATTTGAAATACATACAGTTTATTATATGTCAATTAAACCTAAACGATGACATTATTTTTTAAATGCATAAAAAATAGAAAGGAAGGCGATGGAGATTTAAATAATGACACAACTATGTCAGAACATCCTGGAGAATATTTCCTGAACCTTGGTGTGCTCCAGATTACTCAGGTAAACACTAGAATGCAGCAAAAACACAAAGAATTACAGGAACATTGAGGCCATGGTCACAGCTGGTAGGTTTCCATAACATTGATCATACTGGGAGCACCAATGACACACCATGCCACAGGCAAGTCAATATTCTCATTGTCAACCACAGAGCTAGAACATCCTGTAGGAAACTTCTTTCATTTTTTGCATCATCTCACCCATACAACTCTGTGCTTCTTTTTCTTGAAGCCTGTACTGTGCCACCATCAACCACATTTATTTGTATTTTCAAGATGACATTTCCATAATTACTACTCTTCATATCTCCTTCACCACTTTTTTCATATTCCCATCCATCTCAACAAAATAACATTAGTCCAGCATCATCCCTGGTAATTATGTTCTTTTGCTCCATACTTCGTAAAGAAGTGGCAAGTTCATTTCAACATTACTTTTCATTTCTACATCAATAGAAGTATCCTCCAGCTGCATAGAGGATAATATGTGGTCCTTATTTATTCAATGCAGATACTTTGACTCTCCAATATCATCTCAACACTTCTATACCAAGCCACTATGACTGTGTAATTACCTGGAACATAGATTCTGATTTGTTTTTAATACCCCAATTCTGACAATTCCATTGGTGATATCAGAGTCCAGGTAGAATGCTGTTCATCTTGCCCACTTGTCCTCAGGCTAATGATATATATTCTTTAACTTGTTTATGTTACACCCACTTGACTGATGTTATTCAGTAACATAATTGCAATGTGGTACATAAAATTAAGGTCTGTTCATGATAGGCTAGGGAGGAAAAGGGTTTTCAGAGTGAAGGGGATCTAAATCAATTAATGCATTGGGGAGGATCTCCAGGTTGAGGTGGGTTGAACTGCTCTAGCCACACTCATTGTGATGTATCCAGAGAAGAACACAGCAGGTATTCCTTGAGCAATAAAGGTTGTCAGTGTTGAGGTCTTATATAGGTGCTTTCTGGATCCATGGGGAAAAATGACACGAGTAACAGCACAGACAACACTAACAGCACAGACAACACTAACAACACTAACAGCACTAACACTAACAGCACAGACAACACTAACAGCACAGACAACCTCCTGTAAATATGTACATAAAGTTGCCACTGTGGATTGACTTCAATAAAATGTAGGAGAAGGTAGCTCCAAACTTCCATCCATCCCTGAATCCATCCAAAAAGCAGATATTTTCAGAACTAACTTTTCCAGTGACTGTGTGTATTTGTATGAGTATGTGTGTTTATCTGGGAGTAGAGACAAAATGACCCTATTCCCTTTCCTGATCTGGAACAAGATCAGGAAGATCCAGATCAGGTCCTTTCCTGATCTGGAACAAGAGAAAGTTGGCTATGTGAAAGAAGAACCCCAGGGAGAGGGCCATGTTCACAAACAGTGCAGCCAATATCCTGTTCCCATGGAAGCCAGCATTCTGTTCCCATGGGAACCCCTTCTTTTTTTCACCTTTATATGAACTATAACTCCCACATGCAAATCACCACTTACACCACCAGATGAAGCCACAGAACCTATTGACTTAATTCAAGAACCTAATTCACCCTTAAAATACTTTCTGGAAATCTTGGACTTAATTTAAAGAAACTGAAAACCTTGTAGTTCCTCCTCTTTTTTGTGGAAACTCCCAGAAGTAAGTGTCTAAGGGGTCCAAAAAACTTAATGGGAATGATACATCTGAACAAGTCTCACTCTGTTTCTCCTTTTCTCTAGATGTTCTTTCTCAGTAGCAACTGAAGGCATTGGACCTATGAAAGGTGTACATTAAAAAAGGAAATCCTTTAAATAAATAACCCACATTAACACCTTAAGAACTAGAAATATAAGAGCAAACTTTGCCAAAGTAAGCACAAGTAGGAATATAATGGAGCTTAGACAGAGACAAATGAAATAGAGAATATAAAAAAATATGGGAGAAAATCAATGAAACTAAAACTTTATATCTTTAGATCTACTTGGAAAAGAAAAAGAGATAAGAAAGAGGAAATTAATATTATGACAATCAAAAATGAAAATAGGGATATTTCTGACAACCTTACTAACATAAATAAGGTTATAAGGTAAGATTATGAGCACTATTGTGACAAAAATTAGAAAATTAATGAAATGGACAAATTCCTAGGAACAGGCTAAGTTACCAAAACTGACTAAAGGTGAAATAGTCATTTAATAAGCAAAAAGATTAATCCATTAATCACATACCTCCCAAGAATATTCACAATAATATGTTTTCAGTGGTGAATCCACTAAACATTTAAAAGTGAATTAATAATCTCCTAAAACTCTTTGAAAACTCCAAGAGAATATACACTTCCTAACATCCTAAGAGGCCAACATTACCATTATACTAAAGTCAGAAAAAGACACCACAAGAAAATAAAACTACCCATCATTATCCCTTATGAATATAGGTTCAAAAACCCTCAATAACATATGACCAAAACCAAATCCACAGCATATTTATAGATCATGACAAGTAGGGTGAATTCCCTGAATACAAGGGTGTTACATCACAAAAATAAACTAAAAATATTTCAGTGCATTACATCACTTTAATAGAATAAATGTAAAAATACTTGTTTGTCTCAGTTGATAGACAGCATTTGACAATATCTTACAGGCCTAATTAACATAAAGACTCTGAAACCTTTGAATAGTAAACTGGCATTGATGTTAAAGGGAAATTATGAGCAAACCTCAGATATATCATATTAAATGGTAAAAGATTCAAAGATAAAAGATATGTGCTTTCACTACTGCTATTCTTCATTGCACTGGGAATTCTAGCAAAATCAATCCATAAAGCAAAAAGAAATAAAAGGTATCCATATTAAAGGGGAAATAATATAAATCTCCCTATTCACTGATAACATGATACTATATACAAATAATCTCAAAGAGTCACCGTTAAAAAGCAACTAGTGTTAAGAAACAAATTCAGGAAGTAGCAGGGTACAAGATCAATGCAAAAAAATTGTGTTCCTAAATGGAACAAGCAAGTATCTGAAAAAGGAAACAGTTCTATCTTTAATAGTATCCAAAGGAATAAAAGACTAAGAAATTTAGCACAGAAGTAAAATTTTGTACATTTAAAACTACAAAATTTTGCTGAGGTAAATTCATGAAGACCTAACTACACAGAAAGATATCCTGTATTCATTTTATAAGAAATTATATATTTTTAAGTAAACACTATGCAAAGCAATGTTCATATGTGACTTTTCTGTAACCTAAAGCTTCATGAAAAAGAAAGTGAAAAAAAAATAAGAAACTAGGGGAACATAGAGAAGAAATTGTCAATATACATTAAAGATAAAAAAATCTCATGGTGATGAAAGGCACAATGTGAAAATTATTTTTTTAAATTGTAACTTGTAATTTTATTATTTTACTCTTGTTAGCTTTGTTTGGGGGGATGTTTTGGATTGCAGAAGGGTTGCAACTGTGGCAGAGGCAGATCACTGGTCTGGGGTATTGTTTGTGGGGGATGTCTGGGGAGGGTTACACCTGCGGCATGCCTGTATGCAATGTGAAATAGTTCATGTGGTCATGGGATATGGTCTCAGTTGGTGGAGACCCACAGAATAGCTTATAAAATACGAAATTTCCATCCTATGGAGACCTGCTATATTCTGCATAGTGAGGCAAGAATCTTTAGAGTACAGGGCCAGTGCCTATGCTAAGGAGAATAGATCAATAGGCCAAGCCTTTGATATTGATGCTTGTACTAATGAACCTTGTTCTTTTGAAATTGGAACTTAGCCTAGTAATATATATTGTCTAAGAGTTACCTCCTGAAAGCATTCTTGCTGCTCAACAGTGGCTTCTTTCTAAGGTAAACTCAGCATATTAATCCAATACCTTCTCTGTGACACAGGAAATGACTCCCAGGGTTGAGACTTCTTGAAAACAAGGGATTTATACCAATTGCCAACTAGAAATGCATTTGGAAAAAGATCTAGAACAAAAGGGGAAAATATTAAATACAAGTGAGTTTTTGTCTAAGGGATTTCAAAGTGAGTCAGGAGGCCATTCCAGAGGTTCCACTTATGTACATCTCAGGAGGATCTGACTGACTGCCTTCATAAACAGTGCCTCAAGCAGAGGTACTCCTGAGGGCTCTAGAGACATCTAGACACTATAGGCAGGGCAGACAACCTCAGGAAATTGGCACCCAATTGGTGGGCCTTATCTTGGACTATATGATAACCCATCTCCCCAATGTATCAGCATGTGACTAATTTATAATTTTCCTAAACATGGTTCTTCTGCTGCATTTATTTGAACCTATAATTAGCACCATGCTGATTAAATATATGTCCCAGAGACTTAACTTTTCTGGCTGTTCATATGCTGGCTGAGCCCTGAATCTCAGTAGAGTTGCAGCCAACACTCCATTTCATTTGACTCACCTATGACAACTAACAAAAGGAGGATAATGGTCAATGCCCATCCCAAACAATAGAGAGTATCTACAACTTCAAGTAAGACAGTTCCATCCTTCTGCCCCATGGGATTGAAGCCCCTCTCAATTGGAAGCAGAGGGGACATCACCATCCCAAAATCTTCAAGATAAAGGAATGAACAAATATAAGGGGGAATGCAACTATGGACTGAAGTGGACTTACTATTATTCCAGTAATGGAAGGACTTGTAACATTATATAAAGGCAGTGGGCACCAGAGGTTCTGGGAGAAGGGAGAAGGAAGAATAAATGTAACATGGGGCATTTTTGGACATTGGAATTGTTCTGCATTGTATTTTAATGGCAGAAACAAGCCATTATACATTTTGTCAAAATTTTAAAATTGTGTGTTGCAAAGTGTAAACCATAATGTAAACTCTAGACCATGCTTAATAACAATGCTTCCATATGTATTCATCAATTGTAACAAATGTACCCCAGTAATGAAAGATGTTATTAATGGGGCAAATTGGGAGAGGCTGTGTATAGGAGAATCCCTTATATTTTTTATGTAACATTTAAAAATCTAAAGCTCCTTTAAAAAAAAAGAAAAGAAAAAAATGCAATCTTTATCAAACCCCATTTTTCTTCTGTGCAGAATTAGAAGACCCAAACCTCAAATTTCTATGGGGTTTCAAGAAACTCCAAGAGACTAAAGAAACTTGAAATATTAAACAAAATCAGGGGACTCATATTTCCCATTTTGAAACTTAATTCAAAACACACTAATTTAAAAAGTGAGGTATAAGGATAGAATTTAGATCAATAGAGGAGAATAGTGCCTGAATAGTGTCTCAATATAAACTCATGCTTCTTTGGTGCATTGATTTATTTTTAATTTTTGTCTTTATTAGAGAAGTTTATTAGGAAACTTAGAGAAGTTATCATATATATAAACTAACATTTCCCCTTTTGTTCACATTCAAATATATATTTCAGTCCTAATAATTGAATTCACAACATTGTGCTACCATTGATTTTTAAACGTAGATCAAATATCTGATTTTCACGATAGTCATACACAATTTTAATAAAAATTTCCAGTATCAGGTTTATTAAGTATGAACTGATTACCTTATTTTTTTCATTATTTTTATTCATATATGAATTTACATAAGCAACTGTATATTAAGAGTTGTGAACCTACAAACAAACATGCATATCTTCATACTGGGCCCCCATGCATCACTCCAACAACAACAACTTGCACTGTTAAATATTTACTACAAAATATTAAAGAGCATTTTCATATGTTACTATTAACTATAGCCAATATCTTACATTTAGTGTACTTACCCCCAAACCACCCAAATATTATCACCTGGTATTAATATTATATATTTGTTATAGTTCATGAGATTACATTATCATATTTATTCTGTTAACCACAATCCATCTTCCACCATAAGATTTACTGTGTTGTATTGACCCATGCTTTATACAATCCTTTCAAAGTGTACACTCAGTGTTTCTCATTTTATCAGAGATGTGTGGTCATCACCTCCAGTCAATTTTAGAATGTTTTCATTATCCAAAAGGAAAAATCCCATAATCTCTTATATCCCTCAATTTTTTATCCATTAGAATTGATCTAATATCTTCTTTGGTGTTTTTGCAAAAATATTGCAGTATTACTGTTATCTATCAAAAAAAATTACATTTGTACTATTCCCATGTATTGTATATTCTTAAAACTTTGTTAAAGAAGAAAATTCTATTTATACTATTAGCCACAATCTTCATCCAACAACAAAATCACTGTTACATATGCCCTATCTTAATTATCTAGTTTCCTTTCAATTGACTTTTACATACACTGACTAACCCTTTCAGCCACAATCACTTTTATAAAGCAGCAATGTTAGTTACACTCACTATAATGTGTTACCATCTACACTATTCATTTCCACACATTTAAAATAAGCCTTATTAAAATACTACATGCATTAAGCATCAGCTCCCATTCTCAACCCACAATCTATCTCCTAGTAACATATACTCTAGAGATTATGTCCATGAGTTTATTTATCTTATTTAATTTATATAATGTATTTTGAATATATTATATATTGTGTCTTTCATTCCCATAAGCTCTGTTACTTTTCTTTACAGGCTTTCACCCTTTCAAATTGCTCTGTCTTATTAATGTCCTTTATCTCTTTAGTCATATTTTCCTTC
>JAQZBX010064412.1:0-16501 GCA_029593785.1 Cabassous unicinctus | reverse complement strand
TATATATCTATATATATATAGATATATATATATGCCTAACAATATCAGAAACACACTAAATCACTCCATAATAGGGTTCAGATCTTTGGGTAACATTCACTCTTAAACTTGCAATCCATAAATACCACAACATGAAACTCATACAATTTGTGTCATATGATAAGGGGAAAGAATATGGAAGAAAACAAAGATATTTATGCATATATACAAACATACTGAAAATAACACAAGGAAGAAATATTCATGACCACTGTAGTCCTCATTTCTGTAACTAGTCATTTAGCTGCAGTTCATATTTATCACTACTTTCTTCCACTACTCATTCCATGTTTCATTTACCCTCACCAAGCATCTCAGTTGGCCATGGTTCATTATCTAGTAGGGTTAACCAAACCTTCATTCCTGAAGATTCTGGCCATTGTTAGTCCTGCCAAAATGATGTTGTTGCAATTTTCCACAGACTTTAATTACAGGACATGGAAGTACTAAAAGATGCCCTAGGAGATCCCCCGTATTCCAGGCAAATTCTTCTTTACTTTCTTTGTGTAGTTACAGGCCTAGTTACCCTTGATAGTCAGAATCAATCTCCCAAACCCATGCAAGAATTCCCTTTTTGCCAGTTGATTCAGAGGCATCGCAAGCCTAAGTGACCAGGTGGCAGTCTTAACTTCCAGATCAATGAAACGACTGGTGTGTTTCCTGGTGGAAGCACTCCTTTTGGAAGTAAGACCTGTAGACCAGCAGAGCTTAAAGTTCTAGGGACAGAAAGCAAAAGTTCTCTTATTGGATTACTAAGGAAAATGATGTATTGTGCCCCTCCCAATTCCACCCCTTGTTTCTTGGACCCATGAATACTGGCTATGGGAGATAGAGTACCATAGAATGGACAGTGATTTAGAACATGCACAGTCTTCTGGAGAACCTTGCCCAAACCCTGAAAAATATTGCCACCTACTTGACCCTGTAATTGAGTCTTCAAAAGGCCACCCTACCATTCTTTCAATCCAGTTGCTATAGGATGATGGGGAACATGGTAATACCAGTGAATTCCATGAACATGTGCACAATTCCACACATCATTTCCTGTGAAGTGGGTTTCTTGGTCAGATGCAATGCCATGTGAAATACCATGGCAGTGGAAAAGACATTTGATAATTCCATGGGTTGTAGTTTGAAAGAATAATTTCATTCAGGAAAGGCAAAACCACATCTGGAGTATATATTTATTCATGTTAAAAGAAATCACTATGATTTCCATGATGGAAGCTGTCGAATGTAATCAACCTGCCACCAGGTGGTAGGCTGATAACCTTGGGGAACAGTACAGAACACCTTGGGGCTGAGTGTGGGTCTCTGCCGCTGGCAGATTGGTCACTCTGCATTGGCAGTAGCAAGACTGGACATGGTGAGTGGAAGGCTATGTTGCTGAGACCATGCATACCGTCCATCCCTACCACCATGGCCACTTTACTCATGAGTGGCTGGGGAAAAGAGACAAATATCCATAGACAGTCATCTTATCCACTTGATTATTAAAATTTTCCACTGCTGAAGTCATCCTCTGGTGAGCTTTCACATGGGACACAAATATTATCATGGTTTTTGTCTACTCAGAAACTTCTAACCACATACCTCTTCCCCAGGCTTCTTTGTCACCAGTGTTTTTAAAACCTGTTCTATCCAAGTCCCTTACCACACATCCAAACCATTCGCAAAGACCCATGAATCAATGTATAAATACACCTCTGCTCATTCCTGCTTCCAAGCAAAATTAACAACCAGGTGCACTACTTGAAGTTCTGCAAATTGGGAATATTTCCCCTCATCTCTGTCCTTCAAGGATGTCCCAGAA
Organism: Cabassous unicinctus; assembly: GCA_029593785.1. Classification (NCBI taxonomy): domain Eukaryota; kingdom Metazoa; phylum Chordata; class Mammalia; order Cingulata; family Chlamyphoridae; genus Cabassous; species Cabassous unicinctus. The sequence continues at coordinate 14,649 of JAQZBX010064412.1, read as the reverse complement.
TGAGGCTGGAATGCTGCTACTGTCCACTTTTTGGTGGTACCTGCATATTTTGGAGCACCATCTGTAGAGCAGGACTGAGTTTTCTCTTCCTCAATCAACTGATTGTAAGGGACTTCCAAAGAGGACATAGCTGTTGACTGGGAAAGAGAACCTAATGTGGCAGGAGTGGTGGCCTTGGGTATTTGGAAAACTTCCTCATGTAACTTACCTGTGGCTTCAGGACCCACTCAAGCCCTATCTCATATATACCACTTCCACTTTATGAAGGAATTCTACTGTGCATACCCAATTTTATGGTTTGTTGAGTCAGATTTTACTCATCTCATGACAGGTAACTCTGATCTCATGGTAACTTAATGGCCCATCATTAAGTATTCAGTCCAGTAGCAAGGATTTGCCTCAAAATCCTAAGGGTTGTCTCCTATAGGGGCCTGCCAAAGGCTCTAGATAGCATCTCTATTTGCCACTGTCACTTTCAGAACCGCTGGATCTGCCGGCTTATATAGACCAAGGAGTAGGGCATCTTTTACTGCAGCCTGGACCTGTTGTAGATCCTCTTCATTTTCCAGTACCCATTCAAAATTGGCAGCTTTTCTGGTCACTCAGTAAATGTGTCAGAGTAACACACCCAAATAAAGAATATGTTTTCTCCAAAATCCAAATAAGCCAACTAAGCATTGTGCCTCTTTTATGGTCATAGGAGGTGCCAGATGCAAAAATTCATCATTCATTTTAGAAAGGATATCTCATCATACCCCACAGCACTGGACACCTAGAAATTTCACCAAGGTGGAATTTTATTGGATTTATCTCCTGTCCTATCCCATACAATGCCTTACCAATAAGTGGAGAGTAATTGCTACTTCTTGCTCACTATGTCCAATTAAAATATGAGGGACTAGTGTGATGACTTTGGGAAGGGAGAGATAATCAAGGTCTCTGTGGACAATATTATGACATAGGGAAGGAGAGATGGTATATTCCTGAAGTAGGACAGTGAAGACATATTGATGGCCTTCCCAGCTGTAAAAAATCAATTTCTGGTTGTCATTAATAATGGCAATTGATAAATAATTATTTGTAGATCAATAGCTGCATACCTGGTAACAAGGGAGGTGTTGATTTGCTCAAGCAATGATACAACATATGGAGCAGGAGCTGCACATGTAATCACCACATGGATAAGTTTAAAAAAACCCACTGTCATCCTCCAAGATCCATTTGTTTTCTGCACAAGCCAGATAAGAGAGTTGAATAGGGGTATGGTAAGAATCACCACTCCAGTATCTTTCAAGTCCTTGATGGTGGCACTAATCTGTGCAATCCATCCAGGAATCCTGCATTACTTTTGATTTACTATTTTACTACGTAAGGACAGTTCTAGTGGTTTCCATGTAGGCTTTCCTACCACAATAGCCCTCACTCCATAAGTCAGGAAAACAATATATAGATTCTTCAAGTTGCTGAGTATGTTTATTCCAATGATGCATTCTGTTACTGGGAAAATAACCACAAAGTGGGTCCAGAGACCCACTGAGCCCACTGTGATACAGACCTGAGCAAATGTTCCATTGATCACCTGACTTCTATATGCCCCTACTCTGACTGGTGATGTTTTAGTTCTCCTGGAATTAATGTCACTTCTGAGCCAGTATCTAATAATCCCTAAAATGCCTGATTATTTCTTTTTCCCCAATGAACAGTTACCATGGTCAAAGGACAATTCTGGCATCTCAACCTCAGGCAAAATCAGACATCTTTTACAACATGTTTCGGCCAATCACCTGGACAAAGTGTTAGAGCACTTTCTAATTCCTCTAGCTACAATATTGAATCCAGAATCTCTGATTCATCTTTATATTCCTTCTACCATTATTTCACATCATTAATATCCATTTGCACACACATTCCCCTGATTATTGTCTATATAAATTTGAAAAGTCCTGCAGTTCTTTTGGAGTATAGCGTTCTTCTTCATGGGTCAAACTCTGTACTTCCTCTTTGGGGTCTTGTTATAGTTCTTGAAAGAAAGATGGTGGTGGGAGTGGGTAAGGAGACATTTTAGAAGTGCATTGGAAGCCAATTGCCTCAGTGCATTCTGTTGAAATTTCATCTGGTGAGATAGAATTTATCTCTTCAAGTGGGAGTTTGATGGATGTCTCTTTGAGGCAGACTTGATTTCTGTTAGCTGACTTCTTGCGGCAGACTGGAAGTTGGGTGGTTGTATCCTCAGGGCATGGTGGAGGTTGGGTGGTCATCTTCTCAGAATGGGGAGGAGGATGTTTGGCTGTCTTCTCAGGGCAGACCATTATAGGTTGTTCTGGCAAATTCTCAGCAATATTTAGGGTTTCAATGGCCCCATTGCCACCATCATCAAGCCATATTTATCTATCCCAGTCCTCAGGATTCCACTCCTTTCCAATCAATGTCTTCACTTTTACAGCAGACACCCTGCAAGTTTGATATTTTAGTCTCCTTTGTAACTCTGCTACTCACACAATGAGACAGTGGGTCTAGTTTTCCAAGATTACAATTCTGTGCCTGGATGAAACAAGATTTTCTTTCCAGGCACACATAGAAATTTTCATATCATTCATGCAGCACTTAAGTTCCAAATTTGAAGACTTCAGCTCATATCATTCTTTGACAACTGTATCCAGCATACTTAGGAACAACCAGACAACATCATTGTACTTTTTAACTCCACAAAACTCTGTTAAGATGTTAAAAACATTCTAATCCAGAGTCTTACCTATTATAAGCATGGATGTAGTCATATCCAGTGATGATAGTTTGTGTATCTCTATTGCTAACTCATGCCATGCACTATCCATCATCTTTAATTATTAGAAACATAGGCATTAGTGCCATTGAATCTAATCATAGCAGAGTGCCAATTGCAAAAATCCCAGAACCAATTCAGAAATAATACCTTGTTTCTCAAGAACCACTCCTGATATCAAGCTGTATTTGTTAGGGTTATCTAGGAATACAAAACTGATAGGAGACATTTACAAATGTAAGAGAATTTTTATCAAATTTTCTCACACAACCATAGGGATGCACAAGTCCAAATTCTGTAAGGATGGCTGGAAGTCAAGAGGCTCTGGCTATCTGAAATAGAGATGGAAACTCTCTCTTTGAATGCTGAAATCACTTCTCTTTTAAGGCCTTCAGCTGTTTTGATGAACCATCACTCATTGCTGAGGGTAATCTCCACAGTTAATTTTGGACATAATCAGCCATGTATGCAGTCAAATCACTGATGATTAAAGTCCATGAAATGCCCTTTCATCACAATTAGTCCAGTGCTTTCTTGATCAATTGGGTAACATTATCTGGACAAGTTGACACATTATTCTAACCAACACAGTTACTTATGAAGGTGACCTGCTAGGCTGGGCTTTGTATCTTTTCAGGATTTATGGCTCAGCTGGACTGTCAACATTCAGTTAGCAATGTGTGCCATACTTAGCAGTTTCCTCCTTGCTCTGGCCCACCAACATGATGTCATCAATATAATGGAACACATGGGTTTCTTCTGGGTTCAGGTGGCTTACTCAAATCCTGTCCTATCCATTGGTAGCAGAGACTATGGGAGTTTTAATATACCTTCATAGTGAAGGTATGCTGTAAGCCTTGACACTGGAAAGCAAATTATTCCTGGTCTTCCTCCTGCAGTGGGATGAAGAAAAAATTCATTCACCTGGTCAAGCAACACATAACAAACAACATTGGAGGCCATTATGGCTTCCATGAGCATCACAATGTCTGGGACCATATATTTCAAAGGGGGCACTTGTGCATTCAAGTACCGATAGTGTATATTCAGCCAATATCCATTTGCCTGCCTCACTGGCCGCACTGGGTTGCAGGTATCACCGGTGCAGCAGAGTACACCTTCAGATAAAATGTCCTTTATGAGTCTAGCAGTGTTATTTTCCCCACCATGGAGGCAGTATTGTCAATATTGGACAATGTGGCAAGGAGATGGGAACCTGGGGTTACTTGGTCTGTCATTTGCCCAATAATTAACAGCAGAATTTGTTGGGATTAGGGAGCATATCCTGGAACCTTGAGACTATTCTTTTCCAACTCTCAACCTCTCCTCCCTTAACTTCAACTGACAAACTGTTTTTTGGAGGAAGGAGTTGAACATGAGGCAGCCAAGACTCCTTCATTCAGCCTGGCTGATCATGGTGGTAGTGGCACTTTCATCATAAATCTGGACAGATACAAGAGAATATCCTCTCCAGTCTTCACTCCATATCTATCTTTCATATGTCATGTCTTTTCCATAAAAGTGCATACATTTATTTTCACATCTGATCTACTCCAACCATAGGTATAGCCGTCTCCATAATACTGATTTGCCTCTTACTAAAGTCAAGATCAGCCAGGGTGGTGTGATTGCATGTATGCCTGCTTCCAGAATGAGAAGAGATTTAAAAAACCATGAGCCAGGGGAGTGTATGCTGTGCAGTGGTTTCCCATCTTGATTATTCTCTGTGAGGAACAAGCTAGTCAACTTCCAAACATTCAAAGTCTTATTTGTTAATGTCCTTCCTTCATACATCTTAAGTATCCTAACTTCAGGTTTGTACCTCTACCTGAGCTGGTAGGGAGGAGTGACCCTCCAGTTTAACCCCAAAAGCCATGCATTTTGTGTTGCCTAAAATGTTCCTGTACAGAGGGTACTAAAAAGCAATGAAAAGAATGGACAAAAAGCATCTTATTCCATAGTTCCCTGTGCATCCTGCTCACTGTGCCAAAATTATATGGAATGAGTTGCTATACAGTATATCATGAGAACTCAGGAACAGGAAAAACAGACATTTTCACCAAATGACCTCTTTGTAATTTGCATTGCACAAAGTGCCCAAAAGAGGCGGGAAGAGACCCATTTGAGCTGGTCCCCAAAAGAGGACAATTGCTCATGTCAAGTTTTGTAGATGGAAGCTCATCCTGTCCCACTTCATGTCAGAGAAGAGAGATTATTGTGCTGCCCAAGAGTGGCTCTTTTTGCAGTCTAGGGAGAAGAGGCACGCAATGGAGAGATCCTACCCTGATATGAAGCTAGAACTGCTTATTCCTTATTTCAGACTTAGGCATGGTCAACTTGTAACACTAGACCTGAAGCTCCTTCTGGCTGCAGAAGGAGAATACATAGAAACATCTGCACACAATAGAAAAGAAGTGGGTGCATGCAAGGAATGGGAGATGGCCACAAAGTGTGTTTGTGATTTCCCCAGCAAAAGGTATACTGCTAAATTTAATCATACATTCCATGGATAATTAACATCAATCCTGCTCAATTTCTTCCAAATAATTGAACAGGTGGAAACACTCCCTAAGTTATTCTATCAGACTAACACCTTATTAGCCAAACCATATATGGCAGTTTGAGATTATTTTATAAATCTCAAAAAGAGAAAGACTATGTTTGCAAACTAATTTGTTCTTCTGGGAATGATGACCTTTGATTATATTAAATTCAAATGATTTAAGTTTACTTGATAATATCAATTTAGGACTTTTGATTTGACCACATCAGTAGGGCATGACTCAGGTTGAATCCCCACCCCCTTGGTGAGAAAATATAAATGTACACTTACTCAAGGAGACACCAGAAGAGAGAGAGTACTGTCATTTCTTATCCTGGAGTTCCAGAGTGGGATGAGCCATTTGTGTGACAGATTACAACTAAGCCCCACAGAGCCTTAAGAGGAAGAGGAAGCCCAGGAAAGAGAGACCAAGCAGAGATTGCCCACCATCTTGCTTCAACACTTACTTGGCTTCTGACTTTGGGGAGAAGGCTCTTCTTATGGAACCTTGAGTTGTACTTTCCATGGCCCTGTAATTGTAAGCTTTTACATCAAATAAATACACTTTATAAAAGCCAACAGATTTGTGGTACTTTGCATCAGCACCCTTTTGGCAGACTAATACAAAATTTGGTACCAAGAAAGTAGGGTAAAGTCTGTTGCAATTACCAGAAATGTTGGAATGGTTTTATAAATGTTTGAGGGGTATTTTTTGGAGAAATTGTGAGATACTTGATATAAAAGACCTAAATTGCTTTGAAGGGAATATTGGTATGAATATGGAGCCTAAAGTTATTTCTGTTAAGGCCTTATGAGGAAAGGATGAAACATTTATTGGAAACTGGAAGAAAGGCAAAATGTGTTTTAAAGTTGCAGAGAACTTAGCAAGATTGACTCTTGATGTTATAAGGAAGGTAGAGTTTGAAAATGGCAAGCCTGGACATTGGGCTGAAGAGCTTTTCAAAGTAAACTTGGAGAATGTAGCCTGGCTTCTCCTTGCAGCTTACAGCAAAACACTAAAGGAAAGAGATAAACTGAGAACTGAAATGTTGGGCACAAAGAAACCAGAAAATGGTTCTGGAAATTCCAAGCCTCTGGAAATCATGCCCCCAAACAATAGTGCCCCATTTGAAGAATTAACTAAATTTGGAACTCGTAAGTCAGGATTGAAAGTGCAGTTATCTGGGAAAGACTTGTGGAAAGTCTTACTGTCTGACGGCTTGGACAAGTTTCCTGTATGCTAAACCAACAAGCTTTTCATGTGATCTGTATGAACAAAACCACTGTCAGCTTGGACTAAAAGGGAAAGTGAGGGAAGAGAAAGAAGGGAAAAAAACTTTAAGAGGATAACCATGGAAGCTGAGGTCTGGAATTAAGATATCTCCTTGGGTCAAGAGAGGGAATCCACCCCTGTGTACAGAGACGGTGACTTTGCACCAGCATTGAAGAGGGTGGATGTTCCACCCATTGTTCAGGGAAAGTTTTGCCACACCAAGCTACAGAGAGGGTAGAGTGCATTCCCTGGTGGTTGTGAAAGTTAGGTCACCACCTCACTTCTCTGAAGGTGGTGGGCCTGTTCTCCATAGGTTGGGGAGACTGAGGTCGCCACCTCATTGCTCTGAGGTGGGTGGTTCTCTTATCCATTGATTGAGGTTTCTGAGTTCATTATCCCATTACTCTGAGGGGGATGGCCCTGTTTCCCATAGATTAAGTAAGGCCAGATAACCACCTCACAGCTCTGAGGAGGTTGGGCCTGTATGCCAGAGATTAGAGAGAATGTTGTTGCCACCTCACTATACTAAGAAGGTTGAGACTCTACCCCAGAGTTGGGAAAAATTGTGGCTATCAACCCAAAGTTCTTGGAGGGTGACATCTGGAGCTTGGCCACCCTCCAGATGCTTGATGAGGGTGGATCCAAAAAAATGTCCCTTGGGCAAGCTAGTGGAAAGAGTGGGCCCCCATGAGGCCTCAAGGAGGAGAAGAAACCATCATCTTAAGAATGAGTTTCAAAACCTAAAATCTAATGGAGTATGCCCTGCAGATTTCAGGACTGTGGGGGATCCATGACACATTTCTCTCCAAAATTCTTCTTATGGTTTATGTAAATGTTTATACTATGTCTGCCCTCTGTATATAGGAAGCAGATAACTTGTTTTGTAAGTTTCAGAATTCTACAGCCAGAGTGGACTTTTCCCCAAGACAAAATATTTCTATAACTGATTATGATGTGATTATGTACATAAAATCGCTACTGAAAGGATTTAAGGTGTTATTTTTTTTTTTAATATTGTAATCTTTCTGAGATTCAGAGAGTGGAGTGTGGCAGTTTGAGATTATTCTATGAATCCCAGAAAAGAGAAAGTTTATGTTTGTAAACTAATCTATTCCTCTGGGTGTGAGGCCTTTTGATTATACTAAATTCAAAGGATTTACGTTTACCACAGAAAATTAATTTAGGGCTTTTAATTTGACCACTTCAGTAGGGCATGACTCAGTATGAGTCCCCATTCTCTTATATAAATGGACACTTGCTCAAGAGGACACCAGAAGAGAGAAAGCCCTGTCACTTATTTTTAAATATATTTATTTAGGTTTTTATTTTTAAAGAAGTTTTGATTACATAAATATTACAGAAAAAATAAAGGGGATTCCCATATATCACCTCTGCCTCTCCCACTTTTCCCCATCAACAGCATCTTTCATTATTGCTGTACATTCAGTACAATTGATGGACACATATTGAAGAATTGCTACTAACCATGGTCTAAGGTTTACATTAGAGTTTTCAATTTGCACCACATTTGGGAAAGTCTCTATAAGCAAATATAAAACCAAGAATAGGAATATCTCTAAATGTCCCCCAATGTATCTCTAAATGTCCACCAAAGTATCACCATATCATTTTTCCAAAGAAGTTCAACCAATTTAAATATCTTCCAATTTTTTCCAGTCTAGTGAAAAGCATACTCAATAAATAAAGGAAATTTATTTTGTGCATGAGATTCGAGGAGAAAAAAGTTCCATGCAGTGCCAAATTTTGTTTAAAACCTTTTATGCTCTTAACAGTTTTCAAAAGTTGTTCTTAGAGTTTTTCCAAAGCAAAGCACAATAGAGCTCTGTCATGTTTTATCCTGGGCCCGAGAGAAAGATGAGCCATTTGCCTAGTGGCTTACAGATAACCCCCATAGTGCCTTAAGAGGAAGAGGAAGCCCAGGAAAGAGAGACTAAGCGGAGATTTTCCACCATTTTGTTTCAATACATGGCTTCTGACTTCAGTGAGAAGTTCCCTCTTTTGGCAACTTGAGGTGGACTTTCCATGTCAGTGTAACTGTAAACTTTTACCCCAATTAGATACCCTTTATAAAAGCCAATACATTTTTGTACTTTGTGTTTGTACCTCTTTGGCAGACTAATACACCGTGTAAAGGTATCATAAGAAATGAAAATTGCAGACCAATAGCCTTATAAACATATACATAGAGATCCTCCACAAAATACTAACAAACCAAATCAAACAACACATTAAAAGAATTATACACAATGATCAAATGGAGTTTATCTCAGGTATGCAAAGGTGATTACACATAAGTAAAGCAATTAATATAATATACTGTTTTAATAGAAAGAGGAAAATAAAACACATGATTGTCTCATAAATCTCAGCCACTCAAAGATTCAACTTCTGAAACATGAAAAAGAGCATGTATGATAAAATTCACAGCTAACACACTACCTAATTGTGAAAGGCAATGTTTTCCCTCTAAGACGAGGAACAAGAGAAGGATGCCCATTGTTATTCAATATTATAATAGATGTTTCTTGCTGGGCAAGATAAAGAGATAAAACACATCCAAGTTGGGAAGGAAGAAGTAAAACTTTCCCTATATACAGAGATATGATCCTATACACAGAGAATCATGCAAAATACACAGCAAAGCTCCTAGAGCCAAGAAAAAAATTCAGCAAATTAACAGGGTACAATATCAACAGCCCAAAATCATGAGTGTTTCAATACATTAGTAATTAACAGTGTTAATAAAACATCAAGAAAATAATTCCACTCATAATAGCAACTAAAAGAATAAATCTAAGCAAAGATATAAAGGAATTGTACACAGATATCTACTAGACATTGATAAAAGAAATCAAAGAAGATGTAAATAGATGAAAGACCATTCTGTTTTCATGGAGTAGAAGACTAAATATTATTAAGATGTCAATACAACCCCAAGCAATTTATAGATTCAACACAATCCCAATCAAATTTCTAACAACTTTCTTTGTAAAAATGGAAAAGCCAATCATTAAATATATATGGATTGGTAAGGGGCACCAAATAACCAAAGCCATCTTGAAAAGGATAATGAATTTGGAGGACTCACACTTCCTGATCTTAAAACTTATTATAAAACCCAGTAATTAGAGAGAGGGTAAGAAGACGTCGGTTTACGTGGGCACTCACCATCTTTGTCACAGAGGATGGCTGATTGAGGACAGGATCCTACCCAAGTGGGCCATTCTGGGAGTGCATGGAGCAAGAGCCTTAGGGACATCGATCTGGAGGGAGCTGGACAGGGAGGTGGATTGCTCAAGATAAAACCATGTTGCTAGCTTGTTTCTTCTTTGCAGTGCTTCTTCCCCCTTGATTTCCCATTTTCTGTGTATATTGATTTTGTCTACAAATGCTATCTCTTTTCCGTCCTTCACCTTTCTATCTTCTGCTTTCTGTTGTAGTTCTTACATTTCACCTTTTTTCACTAGTCCTCAACTTCCAGGGTGTTGATTTCTATCTTGTCTATTCTGTTTTCTTTTTTATTATTATTATTAACTTTTTCCTTTCAGCCCTTTCTTTACCCTATCTCTCTCTCTTCAACATTCTGGCCTATTAAATCATTCTATATATTTTTCTCAATTTAGTTTCACATTCCATTGTAGGTACTCCACTTTTTTTCCTGTATTACTCTACACTGCCTACATGAGGTAAATATTCATTTTATTAAGTCTTATATAGCCCCTCTTCTAACTTTTATCAATATTATTATTATCATTTTTCCTTTCTTACCTCTTTCTATTCCTCTGGCCCTGGTCATTTTCCTTCAAGGGAACATAGTAAAAACCAAGAAAATAAAACAAGAAGAACAAAGTATCAAAGAGAAAAGTTAACACACACACAAATCCACCATCTAAATAAAACTCTAGGGAAGAGAGAGAAGCTAATCAACGGAATAAACCCATCAAGATAAAAAGGTGACCAGAGGGCAACAAAAAAATTACAAACCATGCTGAATAAAGGAAGACATGGACCAGTCCAATGAAGAAACTAAAAACCAGGAAGAGATGCAGAACATTGAACAATTAATCAAAGCTGTCCAAACAAATATCATGGACCAAATTAATGAAGTGAAAGAAGAGATTAAGGATATTAATGAGACACTGAGAAAACATACTGAAGAAATTGTAAACATACATAAAAAGATAACAGATATGATGGTGATTGTATTAGTCAGCCTGGGGGTGCTAATATAAAATATCAAAAATGGGTTGGTCTTTATAAAGGGATTTATTTGGGGTAGAAGTCCACAGATACCAAGCCATAAAGCTTTAAGTTTCTTCTCACCAAAGTTGATTGCCACGTGTTGGAGCAAGACAGCTGCCGACATTTGCCAGGGTTCAGGCTTCTTGTGTTCCTCTCTTCCTGGGGCTGCATTTCTCTACAGGCTTAGCTCTTCTGGTTACTCCACAAGGTCAGCTGTAGACTATCAGGTGAACAGCTCACTTTTATTCTTCTGGGGCCTTTTCTCTAACATCAAAACTACTTCTCAAAAACTGCTTCAACTCTGTTCTTGCCATGCCTTTTATATTTGATTGCCCACCCCATGAAGTGGTGGGGCTCAACGCCCTACTGACTTGGCCCAGTCAACGCCCCAATCATATCTCAATCATGCCCAGGTTAACAGATCAGTTTACAAGCATTATCCAATTATATTTTTGGAATTCATAATTACATCCAACTGCCCAACTGCAACAGTGATGAATGGCAAAATCCAAGAATACAAAAAGACACTGGATTCACAGAGAAGCAGACTTGAACAGGCAGAAGAAATAATTAGTGATGTGGAAGAAAGTACATCTGAAATCAAATAGCTAGTAGAACAGATAGACAAAAAAGATAGAAAAAAACCAGCAGGGACTTAGAGATTTAACTGACAACAAAAAATATACAAACATATGCCTTATAGGCATCCCAGAAGGAAAAAAGAATGGAAAGGGAACAAAAGGAGTCTTGAAGGAAATAATGGCTGAAAACTTCCCAACCCAATTGAGGGAGATGGATGTACATGTCCAGGAAGCACAGCACATCCCAAACAGTATAAATCCCAACAGGCCTCCTCCAAGATATACAGTAATTAAAAGTCCAATTCTCAAGACATATAAAAAATACTCAAGGCAGCAGGAGAAAAGAGAAACATCACATACAAGGGCAGCACAATAAGATTAAGTGCTGATTTCTCATCTTAAACCATGGAGGTAAAATACAGTGGTATGACATAGTCAAGATAATAAAAGGAAAAAATTGCAGCCATGAATTCTCTATCCAACAAAGCTGGCATTCAAAAATGATGGAGAGTTCAAAATATTAACAGATAAACAGAAAATAAGAGAGTATGCCAATATGAAACCTGTACTTCAAGAAATACCAAAGTAAGTTTTTACAGGTTGAAAGGAAAAAACAGGAGAGAGAGAGAGTTGGAAGAGAGTGTAAGAACAACTAAAAAGACAGAAAGAGAAATGAAAACAACATAAGACATACATAAACCCAAAGAAAATATAGCTGATGTAAGAAATTCATTGAGAGTAATAACATTGAATGTTAATAGATTAAACTCATCAGTCAAGAGACAAAGATTCGCAGAATGGAAAAGGAAATATGATTCATCTATATGCTGTCTACAAGAAACCCAATTTAGACCCAGAGATTCAAGGAGGCTGAAAGAGAATGTCTGGAAAACAATTTTACAAACAAACAATAACAGAAAAGGGCAGGAGAAGCGATCCTAATATTGGACAAAATAGACTTTAAATGCAAAACTATTGAAAGAGACAAAGATGGAGACTATATATTGGTAAAACAGGTAATCTTTCAAGAAGAAAGAAGATACATAAACATTTATGCACTTATTCAGGGTGCCTCGAAATACATGAGGCAAACACTGGGAAAAGCTAAGTGGAGAAATAAATGGTATATTAAAGTGGGACATTGATATGCCATTATCACCATTAGACAAAACATCTCAAAAGAGAATCAATAAAGAAAGAAAGCCTCTGAACAATACATTAGAGGACCTGGACGTAATAGACATATACAGAACACTATACCTAAATTCAGCAGGATTTTCATTCTTCTCGAGTGCTCATGGATCATACTCCAAGATAGACCATATGCTAGGCCACAGAACAACTCTCAATGAATTCAGAAAGATTGAGATTATGCAAAATAATTTCTCTGACCACAACAGAATGAAATTGGAAATCACTAAGAGCCAGAGAAACAGGTAAAGCACAATGATATGGAAGTTAAACAACACACTCTTAGACAAACAGTGGGTTAAGGAGGAAATCTCAAAAGAAATCAGCAACTACCTTGAAACTAATGAAAATGACAACACAGCGTATCAAAACCTATGGGATGCAGCAAAAGCAGTCCTGAGAGGGAAGTTCATAGCCATAAATACATATATTAAAAAAGAAGAAAGAGCTAAAATTGAAGACCTCACTGCACAATTGGAGGAATTGGAAAAACAACAACAATCTAAATCAAAAGGAATTAGAAAGAAGGAAATAACAAAGATTAGAGCAGAACTAAATGAAATAGAGAATAAGAAAGCACTAGAAGCAATAAACAAAACCAGAAGTTGGTTCTTCGAGAATATCAGTAAATTTGAAAAACCCTTAGCCAGATTAACAAAGAAAAAGAGAGAACACATGCAAATACACAAAATAAGGAATGAGCAAGGGGATATCACTACTGACCCCACAGAAATAAAGAGTATCATAAGAGGATACTTTGAAAAATTATATGCCAACATAATGATAATTTAGAGGAAATGGACAAGTTTCTAGAAACTCACAAACAGCCTACATTGATGAAAGAAGAAATTGATAATATCAGCAGTCCAATTACAGGTAAAGACATAGACTCAGTCATCAAAAATCTCCTAACTAAGAAAAGCCCAGGAGCAGATGGCTTCACAGCTGAAATCTACTAAACATTCCAGAAAGAGCTAACACCAATTCTGCTTAAGCTCTTCCAAGAAATAGAAGTAGAAGGAATATTGCCTAACTCATTCTACAATGCCAACATTACCCTAATACCAAAACCAAACAACGATGCCACAAGAAAGGAAAATTACAGACCAATTCCTCTAATGAACCTAGATGCTAAAATCCTCAACAAAATACTTGCTGATCACATTCAACAACATATCAAAAGGATTATACAGACCAAGTGGGTTTCATCCCAGGTATGCAAGGATGGTTCAATATAAGAAAATCAATCAATGTAATAAACCACATAAACAGAGTGAAAGAAAAAAATCACATGATCATCTCTGTAGATGCAGAAAAAGCATTCAACAAAATACAGCACTCTTTTCTGATAAAAAAAAAAACTGCAAAAGATAGGAGTAGAAGGAAACTTTCTGAATATGATAAAGGGTATATATGAAAAACCCAAAGCTAATACCACCTTCAGTGGTGAAATCCTTTAAGCCTTCCTTCTGAGATTGGGAACAAGACAAGGATGCCCACTATCACCACTCCTATTTAACATTGTCTTAGAAGAACTTGCTCGAGCACTGAGGCAAGAAAAGGATATAAAAGGCATCCAGATTGGAAAAGAAGTTAAAATTTCATTATTTGCAGATGACATGATTCTATACATAGAAAGCCCTGAGAAATCTACAACAAAGCTTCTAGAACTTATAAAGGAATTCAGTAATGTTGCAGCCTATAAGATCAAAGCTCAAAAATCAGTAGCATTTCTGTACACCAATAATGAGCAATCTGAGGAGGAAATCAATAAAAAATTACCATTTACAATAGTAACTAAAAGAATCAAATACCTTTGAATAAATTTAACTAAAGATGTAAAGGACTTATATACAGAAAACTACACAACACTGTTAAAGGAAATCAAAGAAGACTTAAATAAATGGAAAAATATTCCCTGTTCATGGATAGGAAGACTAAACATCATCAAGATGTCTATCCTACCCAAACTAATCTACAGATTTAATGCAATCCCAATAAAAATCAACACTGTATT